>ML798376.1:29521-49245 GCA_009831015.1 Picea engelmannii | reverse complement strand
ACCAACCAAAGTGAAGATAGCACAATCTATTCAACAGTCAATCTATGTATATGATCAAGGAATTATACAATAAAGTGGAAATAGCTTTATGGGAAAGGGACATATTACTGTATCATATTAATGGAAAGTAAAGATTAAAACCTAAGCCTTGATGTTGCAGACTTTGTTTCGATGGCCCTTGGCTCCGACACACACACTTGCTCACTTGCATGAAGAAGATCAACCCCTTTGGATAAACTTGCTGGAGTCTCCAAGCTATTGTAGCTTCAGTCATTCACACAACTCTTTCACCAATTCTTCGATGAATCTTGCTTAACCTTGCTTTCTTAACCTTTCCCATGATAATTCCCTCAATATATAGGAGAGAATGAATTAGTTACTTGGATAAGAATGATCCCAAAATATCAGGGAATCCAGTACTAGGATAACCACTCAAATGCCATCTCATCCTTCTAGAAGATTCCATTATAGAAGCATCGATAATTCATCTTTTTCCTTGCTTTAGAAAGAGTTCGCACCCTAGCAGTTCAAAACAGTGCGAAATTCTCGCACCCTGGCTTAAGGCAGCCTGCAAGAATCATGCATTCTTGTAGGAAAATATACTAGCAGCCTGCGAACAGTCTTCAAAAATGATATTTCTGGAAAGAGAAGAAAGTAACTTTTCTCAGGAGAAAGTTCTTATGAAGAACCTGAGTACACCATCATCAATACATCATCATGATGAAAAAAATCATGGGTAATAGTATGTGATGGACCAATAGAAGTGTTGTAAATAATTCTTGCCACTGGTATAATTTGCATATAATAACAGTTATCAAACCACCATTAAGATGGCGCCTTTCGAGTTTCTTTACGAGTGACCATGTCGGACACCTTTGAGTTGGTATCGGCTTGAGAATAGGGTCCTGGTGAGACCTAAAGAGATCCAAGAAATGGAAGACCAAATGAAAATGATAATACAAAGGATAAACGAAGTGCAAGATCGAAAGAAGAGTTATGTCGATACACATCATGTCGACCATAGTTATGAATTTGCGATCGAATCTTCTTGCGAGTGAAACTATAAGAGTTTGATCAAGTTTGGAAATGGTGTTGAACTCTCTCCTAGGTTCATGGGACCTTTCGAGATTGTGGAAAAGAAGGGGCCCATGGCCTAATGGCTATCCTTAACTGATTCTTTGAGGCGTATGCACAATGTTTTTCACGTATCGTTTTTGAGACATTATGTTAGTGATCCTACACATGTTATTGACATGAGTTTCTTGCAAATATCAGATGAGGGTGCACTCACGGAAGAACCAATACGCATCCTGGACCATCGTATTCAAAATATATGGTGTTGAACAATACATCAGGTCAAGTTCCATTGGTACAACTATAGTCCACACTCAGCGACATGGGAGGATGCATATGGTATGCATCAACAGTTTCCATTTTTGTTTGATGGCTAGACATATGATACTTTGATACACTTTATTTCAGCACTTACATACTGTGAAACTTCTGGATGAAGTTTAAAACAAGAGGGGGTGTGTGTAACATCCCTCTCTTGCATGCACTAAGCAGACTTATTATTTGAGGACACTTGCATGCAAGTGATCTGGGTCATTATACTATTGGTTGTTTTGATTATGATTATGAGATATTGTGGATTTGATGATTTGTTATTTTTTATTGTATTTACATCAATAGGTGTTATTGACTAGGTTCTCCTGAGTGTACAGGACTATGGATGCTAAAGGATTTTGATGCATCGATGAAACTCCTTGGACTTTGGATCAAGTCAGGGAGTGGACTGTTAGGGTTTGAATGTTTTGGATGTGACATATGTACATATGATTATATATTATGATGTTAATTGTTATTGATGACATGTTTTGTTGATGGATGCGGGTTGACGATAGCTTTTCGAATAGACTCATATTTGGAGTAAAGGGTTCACGCACGACAACTAGAGACATTGAGAGAGAGGTGTGGCAGAAACCATGCCACAACCTACTAGCACTCCCGCCGTGGCTCGAACTGTAGGTTAATAGTTACCTAGTTTGAGAAGACCCACGATGTCATGAGGGCAGACTGTGGCAGTCGCTTGCGATGATTCTAAGGGGCTCATAGTAAGGTAGGGTCCTTATTTCATACAGGACCTTAGTCTCCCACAAGATCACCTAATGGAGTATTGACTCCAAGGGTTTGACTTCTACCAAATTGAGTCAAGAGGTGAGTGGTACCCTTGGAGCATGTAGTGTGTATTGAAGGGCATGTCGCGCAAATAAAACAGAAAGAGGTGAGTGGCACCCTTGGAGCACGTAGTGTGTCTTGAAGGGCATGTCGCGGTTTTAACTCGAGTAAGTTAATAAACCTAGCACCTAGAAAACTATGCCTTCTTAGGACCTAGTCATCCTTAAAATGAAATATTTGATGAGTAAAGTTTAATAACAAAATTTCCCTTAAGAACTGTTGCCAAGCCTAGTGAACTTAAAGAAAAGGAATATAGCCTTTGGAACTTTCTTGTGCAACTAAGGGATTGGGTGACATGCGTATGGGAGAGGTTTTTTCTAATTAAATAAATGAAAAAGGAATCTAATGAGGGTTTTGGAAACTAATCACTTGAAAAATCTATAAAAAGGATGGCGGGGGAGGAGTATGGACACATCTGGTTTACGTAAGGTTACGCTGTTGGAATTTCATCTTGACTGAATTTTCTCTTGTGAGAGTTGGGATGCCCATCTCGGGTAATGAGTGGTAGCTCAACCTTGCAAGGGGAGCTGGGAGATAGCATTCTATGGTAATGTCTATGTATCCCCTTTGTGGCTCGGGGGGCTTAGGGGGAAGAAGAGTACCCCTAGCATTGGATGGGAGGTACTGGTGAGGTCTCATCAGTCAACAAGCAAGATCTGGATGGAGTGCACACGCAAGACAACATCTACAAGATTTTTTCCTTCAGATTCGGTACGCGTATTTGAATTTTCTTTGTATTTTAATTAAGTTTATCTTGTGTATGAAATTATATGATGATGAAGCAACAGGTGCAGTTCCATTTGAGGCTATTCTTTCTATTCATAATAATTCATTAAATCTAAGATTTTATTCAGTTTCAATTTCTATTTCGGTTTTAGGATGTTCGTTGTAGTCGAGTTGGGCACTTAAAACTTGTTTTGTTTGTAGCCCCTCCCTTCAGTAGAAATTACTTAATTTCCTCTGCTAAAATTTTAAACATCTTATTGTGTGGAAGAAGAAAACCTTAGAGGCTTTCATTTTGTGCAAACAACCTTCCCCCTCAGTTGTCTATGTTGGGACTTTTGATTCCTGTGGATTGCGATTTGTTTTTGTTTTTGTTTTTCTAGGCAGTCGGTTATCGGCTTTGTTCCATTGTTTTGGATTTCTTATTACTACATCTGCCTGCGTTTTATTTTTTGTATCCTTCCACTGTGTACTCTGATAGTGATCCCTGCAATGTACCAAGGTATTCCAAGGAATCGACATGTAAGTCATGATAAAACAACCGTGAAATCTCATTTTTTAGTAAGTTGAAATAATTGCAATCTTGCCTCAGTCGGTGAGTTTTTTTATATAATCCTCTCAATGTCAGAGTCCGAACTTTCTACCTCACTGTGTCGCAGTCAAATGTACCAAGATTACCTTTTTATCATTGGTTACATTTCATCAATATTTATTTGGATTCTCATATTTCAGATTCTAATATTAATTACTTTTCAAAAATCAAATTTGTGATCTCACACACAAAGGAATTATCATGATTCGTTTTTACAGTAAGAATTTGCATTTACAGTTTATAGTGATAATTCGCATTATAGTGATAAATTGCATTTATCATGACAAATTGCATTTACAATGACAATTCACATTTACTGTAATAATTTTCTTTTAGAGCTGTAATTTTCATTTACGGTGATAATTGCATTTACAGTGAATTTTCACTCTCTGGAATATATTTTATAAGTTTATATATATATATATATATATATATATATATATATATATATATTGATCAGTAATCAATTTATATAGCAATCATGAAATTAGTCCACCAATAACTTATGTATACACTTTTTATAACTAATATGATCCTTACATAGTGGAAAGAAAGAATGCCAACAAATATGTTATCGATTTTAAATTAGATAATTTCATTTCTTTGGATACCTGTATAGATTTGAATGCTTCCAAATCCATCAACGAATGATCGTGGATGGACGCTAATAAAAAAAATGAATTAAAGACAATAGTGACCCCAAGTCTACAAATTGCCAAAACCAGGTCGCGTTTTCTCTTCATCTGTGTAATGTCTTTTTATCTGGTAGTGTTTTCCCCTCCTTTGCTTACTCTGAGATTCGTTTGTTTTTATCCATGAAATTATGATATTCTTGGCCACTTTAATTTTTCTAATCCACCATTCTAATTATTTAATTATTCTTTTGTTTTTTGAAATTATGTTTCAAACGGATGACAAGCGTAATTAATTCTTTTTCTGAGATTTGGTTTAAGTGTGCCCAGATTTTATTTCCTTTGAATTTTGTTTTCCTTACTATATTCCATTACCAGCTATGTGCAAAAAATTCTAATTCCTAGTTATTGTTTAACTCATGCTACGAGATTTATAGACAGTCGGTACTTTAATGAGTTAACTCCCAATTCATGCACTGGCCAACTAGAAATTTATTTCTGGTCACAGTTAATCCCAGGCTATCGGACAGATTCCCTTCAACCATTTTTTCAAAATTCAACTCATTTTTCTTAAAATTTCAAGCTAAAAATAAGTTAAAAAATCTAGGAAACACAAGAAATGTTTTCTAAACAAGACAAGAAAACTGATGTCAAACCCAGGCTAAATACTGTAGAAACAGAGACCAGAACTAGATCAAGAAAACCCCTGAAAAGTATGACATCAATCAGGGAAGAGGATGATTGCCTCTTCTTGAAAAATGATTTTCCTGATACAAGCATGCAACTGATGGCTGCATATGTACACGAGTTTTCCAAAGGTAGGGTGTGTATGTACGCATGAAGACCCACTACAGGGCATGTACACCTCTATAACTTTATAAAAAAAGAAAACAACAGCCAAGATGACAAGGCAACAAGTATTGGTATGGAAGACCAGAATCCATTAAAGACTCAAACACTTACAAAAACTAAAAAAAGGCAATTAAATAAATTAAAGCACCCAAAAATATCCCCTAAAAACCCTAGAGGTCTCCTTAGTATGGTCGCCAATTCTTCTTTTAGCAGGTAAACCCCTCTATGGACTACACTAGGGTTCTAAACTGTAGGCAGAGCTAACTGTCTAAAATATCCTACTTTTAACAACTATCCTTTCATTACCCCACAATCAAACATAAAAGACAAAGTATAGGGATCTGGTAGGCATACCTTAAACTCTCCATCCGACGTCGATCCCTTTGCACTTAGTTGTTTCTAGACTGTATATCTTATCCCAATGCCAACCTACATTCACCAAAAGGAAAACAAGAAACTACAAGAATGCATTATATATATGGATTAGTGGTTTAGACATCATAACAAAAATGTAAACAAATCATAAAGGTTTAAGACATCATTTGGCGGTACGAAAAAAGTATTTCTTTATATCAATCTCACAAAAGTTGTTTACAATATGAGATTGGCAACTACTCCTAGAACTCGGTCCTAGGCTCCTCTTCAACATGCACCAACTACTTCCAGGTATTCTTCTCCTCTTCAATTCTCTCTAGGGAAATGGAAAGGATTTGGAAAGGAGGAAGAAGGGATTATGGCTCAAACTCACAATTTGGTTGCAAAATATTGGGGAAAAGGGGGAATACTTAAATGGGGAGAGTTTCTATGCTCTCGTTCTTCTTCCTAGAATGGGACACCAACACCTTATTTTATAGGCTAAAATAGATAGTAATGGTTGGGGTGATTGGCTATCGATGGTCAAATGGTTAGGTAACGTCCCCAAAAACCCGTATCCCTTTAAAATTTTTATTTTTTGTGCATTTTTGTGAGTGTGCGCAGGTTGTAGTGTTGAAGAAAGTGTGTGTATGTGGGAAGTAGTGGTTCATGGCATGTACACCTTCAAAACAATGGTTTTTTAGAAGAGTTGTTCAGTGATGGCTTGGCAAAGATAGCAAGTAAGATGGCATGATGCCAGGTATGCATGTCTTGTGCAATTTAGGGTTATAACAATGTCCCAGAAGTGCGTAGCTTCATGGGTTTTGAGGGATCCTATCGACGGTTCATTGAGGGTTTTTGGAAGATAGAAAATCCGATTACAGAATTGCAGAAGAAGAACAAGAAGTTTATTTGGACCGAGAAATGCGCAGAAGCATTTCGGAGCCTCAAGGAGATGTTGAAGACAACACCGATACTAAGGGTCCCTGACATGGATGAGGATTTCTTGGTATGCATTGATGCATCTAAGGAAGGCTTAGGTGGGGTCTTTATGCAATATGATCGAGTGATTGCTTACATCTCGAGAAAGTTGAGAAGGCATGAGGAGAACTATGCAATGCACGATTTGGAGTTGTTAGCCATTGTTTATGCCTTGAGAGTTTGGAGACACTACCTTATTTGATGAAAATTCAAACTAAAAACATACCACTGTGGTTTAGAAAACATATTTATGCAAAGCAACTCGAACGCGCGACAACGGTGTTGGTCGAAATTGTTTAGCAACTATGATTTCAAGATTACTTACATAAAAGGAATAGTGAACCGAGTGGTTGATGCGTTGAGTCAGAGACCACACATATTTTCAGTGATGCCTCTTCAGATGAATATACATGAAAATATTCTAAATTTACAGCATGACGATGACTGGTACAAAGAGGTCAAGGATTTTATCGAACAAAACACAATGATGGTACCAAAATTTGAGGGATTTACTGTGGAAAACAATGGATTATTGAGATTTAAAAGTCGAATTTACGTACCACCCAATGACGAGTGGAGGAGTTTGATCTTAAAAGAGTCTCATAGAGCAATCTACATGTCTCATGCGAGAGTCACGAAGATGAGGGAAGACCTTAAACCCTTATTATTCTGGAAAGGAATGAAGGCAAACATAGTCAAGTATGTGGCAGGATGTCTAGAATATTAGTAGGTGAAGGTTGAACATAAACATCCAGCAGGATTACTACAACCACATGTTATTCAAGAATCGAAATGGGAGGTCATTTCAATGTATTGTATTGTTCTATTGCCACTGATAGCAAGGACACATGACTTGATTTTGGTGGTAGTCAAAACTCTAACGAATAGTGCTCATTTTATTCATGTGCGTATGACGTACCAGTCACCTGACATAGCTAGAGTTTTCATCAGTGAGATTATGACGTTGCATGGCATGCCTAAGAGGATTATATTTGATCGAGGATCGGTGTTTATAGAATGATTTTAGATGAGTTTCCAAGAGGCCTTGGGAACCCAACTTAACTTTAGTACCGCATATCACCCAGAGATAGATGACCAGACTGAACGAACAAACCAAATCTTGGAGGATATGTTGCATATGTACGTGATGGACCAACAGAAGTGTTGTGAAGAATTATTTCCATTTTTATAATTTTCATATAATGATAGTTATCAAAGCACCATTAAGATGGCGCCTTTTGAGTTTCTTTACAAGCGACCATGTCAGACACCTTTGAGTTGGTATTGGCTTGAGGATAGCATCCTGGTGGGACCCAAAGAGATCCAATAAATGGAAGACCAAATGAAAACCATAAGACAAAGGATAAACAAAGTGAAAGATCAACAAAAGAGTTATGCTGATAAGCATCATGTCGGTCGTAGTTATGAAGTTGGTGATCGAGTCTTCTTGTGATTGAAAATACATAAGAGTTTGATCAAGTTTGGAAAGGGTGTTGAAATCTCTCCTAGGTTCATGGGACCCTTCAAGATTATGGAAAATAAGGGGCCCATGGCCTATCGACTAGCCTTACCTGATTCTTTTAAGTGTATGCATGATGTTTTTCACATATCTTTTTTGAGACATTATGTTAGTGATCCTACACATGTTATTGACAAGAGTTCCTTGCAGGTATCGTATGAGTGTGCTCTCACGGCGGAGCCAATCCCCATAGTGGACCATCGCATTCAAAATCTACGGTGTCGAATAGTAGATCAGGTCAAGGTCCAGTGGGACAACTATAGTCCACACTCAATGACCTAGGAGGATGCATATGGTATGCGTTAGCAGTTTCCATTTTTGTTTGATAGCTATACATATGATACTATGATACACTTTATTTTGGTACTTACATACTGTGAAACTTCTAGATGAAATTTAAAACAAGAGAGGGTGTATGTAACATCCCTCTCTTACACGCACTGAGAGGGCTTATTCTTTGAGGACACTTGTGTGCAAGTGATGTGGGTCATTATACTATTATTTGTTTTGATTATGATTATGAGATATTGTGGATTTGATGATTTGTTATTTTTTATTGTATTTACATCGATAGGTGATATTGACTAGGTTCTCCTGAGTGTACAGGACTATGGATGTTAGAGGATGTTGATGCATCGCTGAAACTCCTTGGACACTGGATCGAGTCAGGGAGTGAACTGTTAGGGTTTGAATCTTTTGGATGTGACATATGTATATATGATTAGATATTATCATGTTAATTGTTATCGCTAACATGTTTCGTTGATGGATGCAGGATAACAATAGCTTGCATACCATAATCACATTTGGAGTAAAGGGGTCATGCAAGACAACCAGAGACATTGAGGGAGAGGTGTGGCAGAAACCATGCCACAACCTACTAGCACTCCCTCTATAGCTCAAACTATAGGTTACGGTTACCTAGTTCGAGAAGACCCACGATGTCATGAGGGTAGACTGTGACAGTCCCTCAATATGATTCTAAACGGTGCGCAACAAGGCAGGGTTCTTATTTCTTAGAGGCCCTTATTCTCTCACAAGATCACCTGATGGAGTACTGCTTCCAGGGGTTTGACGTCTACCAAATTCAGTCAAGAGGCGAGTGGCACCCTTGGAGCACGTAGTTCCTCTTGAAGGGAACGTCATGAAAATAAAACATAAATAAGCGAGTGGCACCCTTGGAGCACATACTACATCTTGAAGGGCACATCGTGCAAATAAAACATAAAGAAGTGAGTGGCACCCTTGGAGCACATAGTGCATCAGGGCATGTCGCAGTTTTAACTTGGGTAAGTTAATAGACCTAGCACCTAGAAAACTATGCCTCCTTAGGACCTGGTCGGCCTTAAAATGAAAGATGTGATGAGTAAAGTTTAATAAAAAAATTTCCTTTAAGAACTGTCGCCAATCCTAGTGAATTTAAAACCTAGGTCTAAGTAGAACCTCTGAACAAAAAAAATAATAATTAGACATACAACAAGAAGGGCGTAAATAAAATTTGATCTTTATTAATTAAAGTAAAAATTTTAATAAAGGGTTCATTACTAAAATGGGGTAAATGGTTGCTTGTCTAAACTTGCTAATTCTAAAATTAGTTAAAAAGGGGGAAACTTAAAGAAAAAGGCAAACTTAAAGAAAAAGGGAAACTTAAAGAAAATGAATATAGCCTTTGGAACTTTCTATTTATGAACTCAACTAGTATTTAAGTAAGGCGTAAGTCATTTAATAATTGTAAGGGAATAATGGGACACCGAGGAGCATTTTTAGGAATGTTTTTAGGTTGGTGAGGGAAATAGGAAAATTTAATTAATTAATAAATTGATTTTCTGGTGCAACTAAGGGATTGGGTGACATGTGTATGGGAGAGATTTTTCATAATTAAATAAATGAAAAAGGAATCTAATGAGGGTTTTGGAAACTAATCACTTGAAAACTCTATAAAAAGGATGGAAATGGAGGAGTATGGAAATGTCTAGTTTGCGTAAGGTTACGCTGTAGGAATTTCATCTTGACTGAATTTTCTCTTGTGGGTGTTGGGATACCCATCTTGGGTAATGAGTGGTAGCTCGACCTTGCAAGGCGAACTGGGAGATAGCATTCTATGGTACTGTGTGCCTGGACCCTTTATGGATCAGGGGCCTCAAGGGGAAGAATATTACCACTAGTGTTGGCTCGGAGGTACCGGTGAGGTCTCGTCAGTCAATAAGAAGGATATGGATGGAGCGCACGCGTAGGACAACGTCTACGAGATATTCGCCTTTAGAGTCGGTACGCATATTTGAATTTTGTTTGTATTTTAGTTAAGTTTATCCTATGTATGAAATTATATGATTATGAAGCAATCGGTCAATTTCTAGTTGAACATATTCTTTCTATTCATAATAAGGTATTAAATCTAAGATTTTATTCAGTTTCAATTTCTATTGTAGTTTTAGGATGTTGGTTGTAGTCGAGTTGGGCTCTTAAAACTTGTTCTGCTTGTATCCCCTCCCTTCAGTAGTGATTACTTAATTTCCTCTGCTAAAAAATTTAAACATGTTATTGTGCGGAAGAAGAAAATATTAGAGGATGTCAGTTTGTGCAAACAACCTTCCTCCCTCAATTGCAGATGTTGGGACTTTCGATTCCTGTAGATTGCGATTTGTTTTTTATTTTATGGGCAGTTGGTTATCAACTCTGTTCTGTTGTTTTGGATTTCTTATTACTACCTCTGCCTACGTTTTTTTTTTTATCCTTCCTCTGTGTACTCTGATAGCGATCCCTCCAATGTAACAAGGCAGTCCAAGGCATTGACATTTAAGTCATGCTAAACTAGCCATGAAATCTCATTTTCTAGTAAGTTGAAATAATTGCAATCTTGCCTGAGGTGTTGAGTTTTTTTATATAATCCCCTCAATGTCAGAATTCGACCTTTATACCTCACTCTGCCGCAGTCAAACGTCCCAATATTACCTTTTGATCATCGGGGACATTTCATCAATATTTATTTAGATTCTCATATTTTAGATTTTGAGATTAATTACTTGTTAAAAATCAAATTTTTGATCTCACGCGCAATGGAAATTTCATGATTCGCATTTACAGTACGAATTTGCATTTACAGTTTATAATGATAATTCACATTACAGTGATAATTTGCATTATAGTGATAAATTGCATTTACCGTGAGAAATTGCATTTACAGTGACAATTCGCATTTACTGTAATAATTTGCTTTTAGAGCTATAATTTTCATTTACGGTGATAATTGCATTTACAGTGAATTGTCACTCTCTGAAATGTATTTTATAAGTTTATATTTGTAAATGGATCAGTATTCAATGGATATAACACTCATAAAATTAGTCCACCAATAATTTATGTATACACTTTTTATAACTAATATGATCCTTACATACTGTAAAGAAAGAACGCCAACAAATATGTTATCGATTTTAAATTAGATAATTTCATTTCTTTGGAAACCTTTATAGATTTGAATGCTTCCAAAGCCATCAACGAATGATCATAGATGGACGCTGATAAAAAAAATGGAATAAAGACAACACTAACTCGAAGTCTGCAAAATGCCAAAACCGTGTCATGTTTTCTCCTCATCTGTGTAATGTCTTCTTACCTAGCAGTATTTTCCCCTCCTCTACTTACTCTGAGATTCGTTTGTTTTTATCCGTGAAATTTTGAGATTCTTGGTCACTTTAATTTTTCTAATCCACCATTCTAATTATTTAATTATTCTTTTGTTTTTTGAAATTTCGTTTCAGACAGATGACAAGCATAATTAATTCTTTTTCTGAGATTTGGTTTAAGTGCGCCCAGATTTTATTTCCTTTGAATTTTTTTTTCCTTGCTATATTCCATTACTAGCTATGTGCAAAATTTTTTACTTCCTAGTTATGGTTTAACTCATGCTACGAGATTTATAGACAGCCGGTACTTTAATGACTTAACTCCCAATTCATGTGTTGGCCAGCTAGAAATTTATTTATGGTCGTAGTTAATCCCAGGCTATTGGGAAGATTCCCTTCGACCATTTTAAACTCTGACAATGTTTCCATATTTCACGTGATTTTCATTGCAGATTAATTAAAACGATTTACCTTGACCACTGCTCCCAAATAATGTTTCCAGATGAAAGTTTCCAGATTTATTACCTTTATAGAATAATAGATTACCATGATAGGTTAATGTTCCAAATTTCTTGACTTTTCCTTGAGGATTAATTAAATTAATTAGAATAATTTACCTTGGCAACTTAAATTACATGTCTTTAACTGTGAAATGATAATGTTGCTATCATGAGCTGGGAACAATAGTGGAACTATAGATTATGGTAGAGATTGTTATTAAATAAATTATGGACTGTAGAGTAGTTAGGTTCTAGTTGCTTAAATTTTTATAATAAATGGATGAAGGAAGGAGAGGCTTTTAGCAGTGATAATTAAAATTAGAGTGTAGGAAAAGATCATTCATGAGTAAGAATTGGAATCTTCATTTGATTATTCTAGTCTTGTTTTGATGAGAAATAAATAGATAGAATTTTTTACATTCTATGGTTTTGGTCCCTTGCTTTATTATGGTACTAAAGAAGTTAAAGAATTTGTAGATGAGGTACTGGATTAATGAAACCATTGAATGGAAGGCGTAGTGTGGCTTGCAGATGGTTATATGTTTTTATTGTTAGATGGTGATTGGTTACTATACGCTATGAATTAGTCCTTTGATGATGAATTTCTATTGTTTTACATCTAGTTGATGTGCCATAAAGGAAACCACCTAAGATTTTCCTAGTAACTAAACAATAAAACTAACCAGTGGTTGAGCATTTTTATATTATATCGACTTTGGTCACCCCGCATTTTTTTGCGTGATTATGTAGCGTGCCTTCGTCTACAGGTTTCAAAAAAAAGTGCAAGTTGGATTTCCGACACGTTGGATTCTATGTAGTGGTTGAAGGTTTGGAATTATCCATGTTTGTGCTTAGGTTCCTCGTGCACTTGTCGCTAAGTGGCGACATGAATCCTTTTGATTGGATAGTTGCGCACGTTAATCGATAAGCGCATGAAATAAACTAGCATAGGGTCAGGTGCCTCTCGATCTGGATGATTTTTTCTTTTTTTATTGAGGTTTTGTACTTGTTTTGTAACATTCAATTATTGTCTCTCACTCGTCGAGAAGGTTCTAGATGCTTTTCATTGAAGTTGTTGCGGTTAGATTGATTTGTGTTTCCCTTTTATCTTGTAGGTGTGGTCTTTCTTAAGCTGGACAGGATGTAGACACCTCCTTATCGCTAATAACAACCGCCAGCCTTGAGACCTTAAATGGTCAAAATTGATGGGAACCTGGGCTTGAGTGTTTCTTATGTGTCCTGGAGGTCCTAACCTTGCAGGGTAGGATGGGTGGGTAGTCATTTTTATTTTTTATAATTGATTTTCACATGTTGCATCCATTCATATGATGTGCTAGTATGTTGCGTCATTATGTTTTATGTTTCCTGGATTTCATGCATTGTGTTCATCATCGAGTTGAATTGATTGAATTTTGTTCTTGTTACTTCCCTGATTTAAAAAGAAAAAGAAAAAAAATCGCACTTGTTATGCATCGTATGTTGTCATAACGATGGGGGTCGTTACATGAAGAAGCGGGTTGTCATACCATTGGGAGATTGAAGTGGTGGGTTATCATTCCCATGAGAAATTTCTCTCTAGGTGAGAGAATTGTTGGGAATTGATTTCTTGAAGGTGCTAAACTACAACTACAGGGCTCTGAGACTTCCTTTTTGGCCTGTTGTTGAAGCCCCGAAAAGGAAGTGGGGAAGTCGAGGGACTCTTGAGCAGAGAAGGGACACAGATCCTGGGGTGGGATAGGCATGTGGGGAATGAGGTATTGTAGGCTATTATTTTTAGTTGACACCTATGAAAAAGTATTTACTGTTGTCTGAGATACATTAGCATGGTTAGGAATCCCTTTACCTAGGTGGAGTTTAGTCCCAACTCAGGGGTGACCCACTGCTAAGAGTGATGAGTAGCATGGTCTAAGGTTGGGAGGTTTGTGGAAGGTCTTCATGTAGCTAGTGATATTCTTACCAACATAAGTGTTAATTGTGTGTTAAATTACATGTTGCATTATTATTTATGTGTTTATTTTTATGGGTTTTTCCTGTGTGTGGTTTATACCTGTCTTTATATTTATGGGTATTGCATGTCTATGCTGCATGTATATGTTTACTATTATTTCCAAATGAATCTGTGCATTTACATAAGGTATTTGTTTGTCTTAAGTTTTATATTTAAATTTCTTCAAGAGTTTATGTGTATATGTTTTAATTTGCATACAATTCGAAAATATTTATGTGGCATAGCCCAATTGGATGTTGGGGATGTCACAATATGGTATTAGAGCATGAAATATTTTTGGTGGCATGACCCGACTTGGGTGGTTGGGTATGTTACAATATGGTATCAGAACTCCAGTTTTCAACACTGAGCCTGAATGGGTCGAGCAAGTTTAATTGAAGTGAAATTTCATAGAGAATTGATTTCGAGGTGGCCAAATTTCAAGTTACAGAGCGTCCATGGTAAAAATTATAAGCAATTGCGTGGAATTGGGCAAAATCCCCAAGTTATGTTGTTAAATTCATGGGAAAATGGAGAAATGTGGCCAAGTAGTGAGATATTCTTAATTTAATATATGTTCTAGCAAATTCAGACCTAGAATTGGTCAAATTTGAAGTTACAAAGAAGCCATGACAGATGGAATAAGATTAATTGATTAAAACTCTCAATTCGTGAATTGAGTTTGGGAAAAATGCATTCCAAGAATGTCAACCAACAATGATTTGTTGCTTCACAGGTTGAATTGGTGTTATCGGGGTGAAATTGAACAAATTTCATAGATGTAGAATGTCTACGGTAAAAATTGGGAAAAAGTTTGGCAAAAGCCCCAATTTTTGCAGTGGAATTCATGTGCATAAAAACAAATTCAATGTGTACAGCTGTGTGCACTAAAAATGCATGATGCGCAATGAAAATCTTGTGATGTGTGGAAAATAAGGGTGTGTGGCTACGCGTGCTATAATTTGGCGTTGTGCGGTGCAGAGTGGTAATGCACGGAAAATATTGTTGTGCGGGTGTGCCCATTTAAATTTGGCATTACACAGTGTAGAGTGGAAATGCATGGAAAATATTGGCGCACGAGTGTGCACACTTGAATTTTGAATTGTGTAGTACAAAGTGGCAATGGACGGAAAATATTTGCATGAAGGTGTGCGCACTTAAATTTGGCATTGCGCGATGCAGAGTGGTAATGCATGGAAAATATTGGTGCGTGGGTGTGTTCAATAAATTTAGTATTGCACGGTGTGGATTGAGTGGCACATGCATAATATTGGCGCGTGCGGTGTGTGCACACATAATAATGTCACGCATGGTGTGCACAGTATTGACAGAGCGTAGAGGAATTTTGTTGTCGCGCGACAATTTAATTAATGATGCATGCAAAGTACTGGTGTGCAGTGGGGGCGTACTAAACTTTGACATGGTGCATCATGTAGAGTGCAATGCGCACGGAATATTAGTGCATGAAAAAAAATTGCACACAACAGGTATTAGTGCATGAACCAAACTTGTGCGCAGTGGATATTGGAGCATGACACAAAAGTAGTGTGCACCAGTTATTGGCGTGAAAGAAAAGTGATCCACATTGGTTATAGGTGTGTGGAGAATGCAATACCTTATGGTTTTGTTGCACATGATAAATATTGGTATACATTTGGAAATTTTTGCATGCGAAGTTGTTTGGATGGTCTACAATAGCAAAAAACTAGTGAATTTCTGCGAAATTTTATATTGTTTGAAGGTCATCTTTTTGCAGTGTGTTTTTGAGGCCCTAAACAATGTTTTTGGTTACTTAAGAACCCCGAGAATAGAATATACCAAGGTACACTTTATTTTTTTTCTCAAATGAAAGAGCCCAGAGAGATATTTATAATGGTGTAAATTGTTCGTCAAATAGATATTTTATGAGGAAGTTACAGGACAAATTGTGGAGGGTAAATTTTAAGACCCAACTAACTTCGAAGGGACATAACTTTCTGCTCTGGAATCAGATTGAGGTGCAGGAGTAGTCTATGGAAATCTATTGAAACATAGAAGGTTGTATTGGATCTGAATTAAATTTTTGGGCATGTTAAAAATATTTAAGATGGAAAACAAGGTACATGTAGCGTTCCATACCAAAAACACTAATTGGCCTAGAACTTCAACAGGCTATAACTAGCAGTCCAAAACCTAGAAAGAGGTGAAATTTGGACAGACTATCCAAAATATGTATATGAAGAAAAAAAAATGAGCTCTTACCAAAATCCAATGGATTAGGTGCAAAAATGCATAATTACAGTGCAGATTTGCACCAAGTTGAAGTGTGAATAGGAGAAATTACTGGAAAATTTTCAAATGACCATAACTTTCAACTCAAGACTTGTATTTGATAAAGGGAGAAGTCATTAGAAAGGTCATGGATAAAGGAGTCTAATTATCCACCCAGAAAATTGATTTTGGGCAGTTAATTTTCACAGTAGATCAGAAGAATGAATTATGATGCATTATTGGAACATAATTGTGCATAATTTCATAAATTTGTTAAATTATTTAGCCTAACAAATTTTGTTGGCTGTACATTTTTGCAGAGTCAAAAAATTTTATTTCTTAAGAGGTGAGAAGGCTGAAATTTAGTTAAATATAAGCAGAGGTACTCAGAGCAAGAGTGTTATGACAAAAATCTTTCATAAGATGATCAAAATCCAAGACTAAAAAATGTTAAGGTATGAATCTGGGTGCAACCATAAAGTCTTGGGAAGCCACTATAGGAAGTCCACTCATGTTAGTAAAATACTCAATGGAATCTGTGCAATGAAAGAGATCATGTAGTGAATGAATTAGTGAAAGTACATCCACTCCCAAAGAAACCAATATACATATTAAGCAATGCATTGGATTCAGATCTATTATAAAAGGAATTGACTATCAGAATGATAGTAATCAAATAAATAAAGAGGCTTAATGCATATATGGATAAAGAGTGCATCATATCCAAGGATTATCTATGCAATTATAGAGTAATGGTTCCCCTGTGGTTATCAGAGTGCACAGTGGAAGCATGGTAGGAAGGGCATCACTTCAAGGGTAAACAAATGAAGGTGAACATAAGTAAGGAGTGTCGGTTGAAGAATAGGTGCATCAATATGGCATGATGGAAGGGGATTGTGCAAGTCAGGTTGAAATCAGATTGGTCAAGACAAGAGAAATTAATAGTCATCAAGCAAATCCAAGTGTTGATATGATCAGATAAGGAAGGGATAAATAAAGTAACTCAAGAAGTAAGGTGGTGTTAACTATCGAAGGTTACTAAAAAAACATGACTGGAATTATAATTGGGTCATGTAGGAGTTGGATCAGAGGGATCCGAATAATAGTGGAATGTTGAAAATTAATATCAGCATAATATGTAGTTGCAAATCAATGAACATCCTAGGATAATGGAAGAAGAAATCATGAGGTAGATATCAAGCTAATGGGGATGCAATACAACACTCTAGGAGGGAAATCAAGAATAGTATAGGATTGTTGATGCATTCCAAAGGTATTGAAGACATTTACATAAAAGCATGGAGATGTCAAAGCCAAGAAAGACTTAAAAGTGAAATAAATCTATGTAGAGAGTTAGTAAGGAACCATGAAGAATAAAATGGTTCTATGCATGGTTTTGAATGAAAAAGAGATGGTTCTTGAGAATAATCCATCTCAAGTGACATAAAGCCATGAGTGACATTTCCAGGGGATGGAAGTATCACTTGAGATTATGATGGAAAATTAAAAGCAGTATTAAGTACTTTTAATTAATTATATGCATCTAGATAAGGATGCATATGTGCATCCTTACAGTTTGCTATAGATTGGCTATACAAGCCAAGTTTGAGGCTAGTTGGCAAGAAGAAGAGAAGAGTGCAAGAAAAATAAAATACTAAAGTATTTAGTCAAGAAAGAGATGAAGTAGTTAAGTCCGAAAAGTAAATAGATGTTGAAGATCCAAAGTCTATAAGACATCATGATTGGAATTATAATTCATCCAAGTATGAGTTGGGATAGATGAATCCAGGAATTAAATAAAAGTTGAAGGTTAATATCAGTTTAGTATTTGGATGGAAAAAGAAAAGGAATCCAAGAGTGATTTGGCTAGAAAGTGCTCAGGTTAGAAATAATCATGCATAGTGGTTACAATGAAGAGCACGTGAAGATTCAGGAATTCGGAAGAATTGAAGACTTCTAGGATAAACAAGGAAAAGTGATACACGGAGAAACAATTTGTTGTAATTGTTGTAGAAGCAAGTATGTTATGGATTTTTGGGACAACCATAAAGTGAGAATTCTTGCATGTTTGCAAGTGTTGCTGATAATATCGTTGCACATGGAAGGAAGCAATAGAAAGTTGGAATGTTGATTATAGGACTGATAAACAGGCATGAGAGCTTCTACTATCATCAACTAATTAGGTAGCATTAAATTCGTTTAATGGAATCTATGCAAGTAATTATTTCTCTTTTGAAATTATGTTGCATAGTTTCCAAAGGGAAATTGAGGTAAGAATTTCCCCAAATTGAATTTTTATAATATGCAATATGGTATTGTTTAAGTGCATTAACAGGAATAAGTTACCACTAGGTGTGGTAAATGCTAGAGGCATGCTATAGTTATCAAATATTTTTAGATTTTGAATGCACACATTGACATAGTAGCATGTTATGTTAATTTGGTTATGATGTAATAACCAAACAAATAAAAGATAAGAACTTGTTATGGGAATGATGTTAGGAAAGCTAGTCATGTATGAAACCAGGACATGGTTGGATATGGCAAGGTATGAATATATAAATTTTATGTGCCACACAA
This sequence comes from Picea engelmannii, assembly GCA_009831015.1. Lineage (NCBI taxonomy): Eukaryota > Viridiplantae > Streptophyta > Pinopsida > Pinales > Pinaceae > Picea > Picea engelmannii. The sequence goes on along the minus strand of ML798376.1, from coordinate 30,411 downwards.
ATATCCAATGAGATTCCTACCTTTAAATAAAACTTGGACTGCAACCTTTTTTCTAACACTAATAAACACCACAGAATTGTATTCTTGGTGTAGTGTTCGGGTCAAAAAGGAAGGCATCCAAGTAATTAACAAGACAATGGGAAGTATGTGGAGAATATGTTGAGACATTGGCTAGATTTCCAATTTATGAATGGTGAGATACATGAATTAGATAAAGATCATTTTGAAAATCAATACAAAGGTACATTGAATAAATAGGCATTGAGAATTGCACTCATGTCTAGTAAGTGGTAGATTTGCACTCATAAATGATAGAATTGTATACTTTAATGCATTTGTTGAATGCATGTTGCGAGTGCATGTATATATGTTTTTGAATGGAAATAATTATACAAATGACATAAATGTTGCTAACTCATGGAGATGAGAACATTTCAGGAACTTTTAGACATTGAAACAGGGAAGTTGCAAGTCAAGTAGTCATAGGAAGAGTGACTACATAAAATTTATGTTCAGAAAATTGAAATAATGAACCTACTGTTATTAATTGTGAACAAGCATAGGCATAGAATGATGGGTCATTCTATCTAATAATTTTTTTGGTAAGTGTGATTGGATTTCTAGGTGTACGCAATTCTAAGATCATTGCATAAGGTTTTTGTACATATTGCAATTAAAATATGATGTACATGAAATACTAAAAATTTGTTGGTGTTATGAAAGATAGAATAATTGCATGAAAAATGGTGCTCAACATGGTGCTTGCTGAAATCCAGATGGAAGACTACATTTTATTATGGCTACAACAATAAAAAAAAATTATGAAATAGAATTTCATATTTTGGGAAAAGTCGAATTCCTTATGAAATTAATTTGATTTCTAAAATGGA
>ML798376.1:0-18295 GCA_009831015.1 Picea engelmannii | reverse complement strand
TTGGTACTATGGCATACAAATTGGAGCTGCCTGCATCTTCACGAGTACACCCAGTTTTCCATGTTTCATGCTTAAAGAAGGTTATAGGAGACAAGATCCCAGTTCAAACTATATTTCTAGAACTTGATGAGGAAGGAAAAATCATATTGGATCCTGAAGCCATCACTGACACAAGAATTCGCCAGCTAAGGAATAGATCCATTTTAGAGTATCTCATTAAATGGAGGAAACTACTGGCTGAAGATTCCACTTGGGAAGATGAGTATTTTATATAGAAGCATCCAAAGTTACTCAAGAATTGCATACAACACTTGTCTCAAGGGGAGGGGCATGTTAAGCCCTAATATTGGCTCATTACCCCTTAATTGGGGCATATTATATTAGTAATGTTGTTTTATTTATGTCGGCTTTAATCCATTAGTTGTAATTATACCTCCTAGTCTCCTATATATACCAAGGAGACATTTTCATTTTGAATCATCTTGTACTTGAACATTTAAGTGGGGTAAAAGGAGGTTTCCCCCTCGAAGAGGCTTATTATCTGAAATTATCTCTTTTTCAAGGTGTTGAGTATTGTTTTTGAGGTTTTTCTATGCTATATTGATATTTGGTTCTTAACAATATTAATGATAGGACATATACAAAAATAGGCTCACTGGCCTTTAACATCTAGGCTCTCTGGCTTAATTCAACACATAAGCCTTCTAGCTTATAATAACTGGCTCACTAGCCTATAAAACACAACCTATACAAAAAAGGATCTTTGGCCTCAAAATCGTGCACACTTAAGTTTACTGCGCGTGGTATCTTGGAATGTGCACAATTCATCATTTTAGTGCGTAGTACATGCGCGCACTATACCATGGAAGGTGCATGCAAAATTATATCAACAACTCACCAGCTTATAATCATTTTTACATTTACATTTACAATTTGGGGTTCAGCCTAGGGGTATTACAATCCCCTCCCCTTATTTATGCACTGTCCTTAGTGCATTATATACCATGTACCATTCAAATTATTTAGAAATATCCAAGCTTTAGCTATTGGAGTCTTGATATCCATCTGGTGTTATACTTTCCAACACCAATTCTAGTATTCAAACTACGACTGGAAATCAATTGCTCTATTCCATAGAGCTGCTTTTAGGAATAATTCATCTCACTGTTCCATTTGACACACACTCCTTATGGAAGCTACCATGACATAAGCATCCTTGGGTTTCCTCCTCCTTGTTTCACTCACCCTTCCAGGCTCAAGCATCCCTTCACTGCTACACAGTCCTTCAACGATCCATCTTGCCAAGGCTTTCACACACAAGGAGAGCGCAAACCGATTAACAGAATCCCACCAAGGTTCTACAATTATAGGGCTTTAGTGTCTTCAACAACAGTTGTTATTTCCTAGCATTCCAAATTTAATCAAGATTATCTCATTTTCATCGCACACATGCAGTTATCATGAGAGAACATTATAAAAATTCCATTTTAGAAATCAAATTAATTTCATAAGGAATTCGACTTTTCCCAAAATATGAAATTCTATTTCATAATTTTTTTTTATTGTTGTAGCCATAATAAAATGTAGTCTTCCATCTGGATTTCAGCAAGCACCATGTTGAGCACCATTTTTCATGCAATTATTCTATCTTTCATAACACCAACAAATTTTTAGTATTTCATGTACATCATATTTTAATTGCAATATGTACAAAAACCTTATGCAATGATCTTAGAATTGCGTACACCTAGAAATCCAATCACACTTACCAAAAAAATTATTAGATAGAATGACCCATCATTCTATGCCTATGCTTGTTCACAATTAATAACAGTAGGTTCATTATTTCAATTTTCTGAACATAAATTTTATGTAGTCACTCTTCCTATGACTACTTGACTTGCAACTTCCCTGTTTCAATGTCTAAAAGTTCCTGAAATGTTCTCATCTCCATGAGTTAGCAACATTTATGTCATTTGTATAATTATTTCCATTCAAAAACATATATACATGCACTCGCAACATGCATTCAACAAATGCATTAAAGTATACAATTCTATCATTTATGAGTGCAAATCTACCACTTACTAGACATGAGTGCAATTCTCAATGCCTATTTATTCAATGTACCTTTGTATTGATTTTCAAAATGATCTTTATCTAATTCATGTATCTCACCATTCATAAATTGGAAATCTAGCCAATGTCTCAACATATTCTCCACATACTTCCCATTGTCTTGTTAATTACTTGGATGCCTTCCTTTTTGACCCGAACACTACACCAAGAATACAATTCTGTGGTGTTTATTAGTGTTAGAAAAAAGGTTGCAGTCCAAGTTTTATTTAAAGGTAGGAATCTCATTGGATATTTGTGTGGCACATAAAATTTATATATTCATACCTTGCCATATCCAACCATGTCCTGGTTTCATACATGACTAGCTTTCCTAACATCATTCCCATAACAAGTTCTTATCTTTTATTTGTTTGGTTATTACATCATAACCAAATTAACATAACATGCTACTATGTCAATGTGTGCATTCAAAATCTAAAAATATTTGATAACTATAGCATGCCTCTAGCATTTACCACACCTAGTGGTAACTTATTCCTGTTAATGCACTTAAACAATACCATATTGCATATTATAAAAATTCAATTTGGGGAAATTCTTACCTCAATTTCCCTTTGGAAACTATGCAACATAATTTCAAAAGAGAAATAATTACTTGCATAGATTCCATTAAACGAATTTAATGCTACCTAATTAGTTGATGATAGTAGAAGCTCTCATGCCTGTTTATCAGTCCTATAATCAACATTCCAACTTTCTATTGCTTCCTTCCATGTGCAACGATATTATCAGCAACACTTGCAAACATGCAAGAATTCTCACTTTATGGTTGTCCCAAAAATCCATAACATACTTGCTTCTACAACAATTACAACAAATTGTTTCTCCGTGTATCACTTTTCCTTGTTTATCCTAGAAGTCTTCAATTCTTCCGAATTCCTGAATCTTCACGTGCTCTTCATTGTAACCACTATGCATGATTATTTCTAACCTGAGCACTTTCTAGCCAAATCACTCTTGGATTCCTTTTCTTTTTCCATCCAAATACTAAACTGATATTAACCTTCAACTTTTATTTAATTCCTGGATTCATCTATCCCAACTCATACTTGGATGAATTATAATTCCAATCATGATGTCTTATAGACTTTGGATCTTCAACATCTATTTACTTTTCGGACTTAACTACTTCATCTCTTTCTTGACTAAATACTTTAGTATTTTATTTTTCTTGCACTCTTCTCTTCTTCTTGCCAACTAGCCTCAAACTTGGCTTGTATAGCCAATCTATAGCAAACTGTAAGGATGCACATATGCATCCTTATCTAGATGCATATAATTAATTAAAAGTACTTAATACTGCTTTTAATTTTCCATCATAATCTCAAGTGATACTTCCATCCCCTGGAAATGTCACTCATGGCTTTATGTCACTTGAGATGGATTATTCTCAAGAACCATCTCTTTTTCATTCAAAACCATGCATAGAACCATTTTATTCTTCATGGTTCCTTACTAACTCTCTACATAGATTTATTTCACTTTTAAGTCTTTCTTGGCTTTGACATCTCCATGCTTTTATGTAAATGTCTTCAATACCTTTGGAATGCATCAACAATCCTATACTATTCTTGATTTCCCTCCTAGAGTGTTGTATTGCATCCCCATTAGCTTGATATCTACCTCATGATTTCTTCTTCCATTATCCTAGGATGTTCATTGATTTGCAACTACATATTATGCTGATATTAATTTTCAACATTCCACTATTATTCGGATCCCTCTGATCCAACTCCTACATGACCCAATTATAATTCCAGTCATGTTTTTTTAGTAACCTTCGATAGTTAACACCACCTTACTTCTTGAGTTACTTTATTTATCCCTTCCTTATCTGATCATATCAACACTTGGATTTGCTTGATGACTATTAATTTCTCTTGTCTTGACCAATCTGATTTCAACCTGACTTGCACAATCCCCTTCCATCATGCCATATTGATGCACCTATTCTTCAACCGACACTCCTTACTTATGTTCACCTTCATTTGTTTACCCTTGAAGTGATGCCCTTCCTACCATGCTTCCACTGTGCACTCTGATAACCACAGGGGAACCATTACTCTATAATTGCATAGATAATCCTTGGATATGATGCACTCTTTATCCATATATGCATTAAGCCTCTTTATTTATTTGATTACTATCATTCTGATAGTCAATTCCTTTTATAATAGATCTGAATCCAATGCATTGCTTAATATGTATATTGGTTTCTTTGGGAGTGGATGTACTTTCACTAATTCATTCACTACATGATCTCTTTCATTGCACAGATTCCATTGAGTATTTTACTAACATGAGTGGACTTCCTATAGTGGCTTCCCAAGACTTTATGGTTGCACCCAGATTCATACCTTAACATTTTTTAGTCTTGGATTTTGATCATCTTATGAAAGATTTTTGTCATAACACTCTTGCTCTGAGTACCTCTGCTTATATTTAACTAAATTTCAGCCTTCTCACCTCTTAAGAAATAAAATTTTTTGACTCTGCAAAAATGTACAGCCAACAAAATTTGTTAGGCTAAATAATTTAACAAATTTATGAAATTATGCACAATTATGTTCCAATAATGCATCATAATTCATTCTTCTGATCTACTGTGAAAATTAACTGCCCAAAATCAATTTTCTGGGTGGATAATTAGACTCCTTTATCCATGACCTTTCTAATGACTTCTCCCTTTATCAAATACAAGTCTTGAGTTGAAAGTTATGGTCATTTGAAAATTTTCCAGTAATTTCTCCTATTCACACTTCAACTTGGTGCAAATCTGCACTGTAATTATGCATTTTTGCACCTAATCCATTGGATTTTGGTAAGAGCTCATTTTTTTTTCTTCATATACATATTTTGGATAGTCTGTCCAAATTTCACCTCTTTCTAGGTTTTGGACTGCTAGTTATAGCCTGTTGAAGTTCTAGGCCAATTAGTGTTTTTGGTATGGAACGCTACATGTACCTTGTTTTCCATCTTAAATATTTTTAACATGCCCAAAAATTTAATTCAGATCCAATACAACCTTCTATGTTTCAATAGATTTCCATAGACTACTCCTGCACCTCAATCTGATTCCAGAGCAGAAAGTTATGTCCCTTCGAAGTTAGTTGGGTCTTAAAATTTACCCTCCACAATTTGTCCTGTAACTTCCTCATAAAATATCTATTTGACGAACAATTTACACCATTATAAATATCTCTCTGGGCTCTTTCATTTGAGAAAAAAAATAAAGTGTACCTTGGTATATTCTATTCTCGGGGTTCTTAAGTAACCAAAAACATTGTTTAGGGCCTCAAAAACACACTGCAAAAAGATGACCTTCAAACAATATAAAATTTCGCAGAAATTCACTAGTTTTTTGCTATTGTAGACCATCCAAACAACTTCGCATGCAAAAATTTCCAAATGTATACCAATATTTATCATGTGCAACAAAACCATAAGGTATTGCATTCTCCACACACCTATAACCAATGTGGATCACTTTTCTTTCACGCCAATAACTGGTGCACACTACTTTTGTGTCATGCTCCAATATCCACTGCGCACAAGTTTGGTTCATGCACTAATACCTGTTGTGTGCAATTTTTTTTCATGCACTAATATTCCGTGCGCATTGCACTCTACATGATGCACCATGTCAAAGTTTAGTACGCCCCCACTGCACACCAGTACTTTGCATGCATCATTAATTAAATTGTCGCGCGACAACAAAATTCCTCTACGCTCTGTCAATACTGTGCACACCATGCGTGACATTATTATGTGTGCACACACCGCACGCGCCAATATTATGCATGTGCCACTCAATCCACACCGTGCAATACTAAATTTATTGAACACACCCACGCACCAATATTTTCCATGCATTACCACTCTGCATCGCGCAATGCCAAATTTAAGTGCGCACACCTTCATGCAAATATTTTCCGTCCATTGCCACTTTGTACTACACAATTCAAAATTCAAGTGTGCACACTCGTGCGCCAATATTTTCCATGCATTTCCACTCTACACTGTGTAATGCCAAATTTAAATGGGCACACCCGCACAACAATATTTTCCGTGCATTACCACTCTGCACCGCACAACGCCAAATTATAGCACGCGTAGCCACACACCCTTATTTTCCACACATCACAAGATTTTCATTGCGCATCATGCATTTTTAGTGCACACAGCTGTACACATTGAATTTGTTTTTATGCACATGAATTCCACTGCAAAAATTGGGGCTTTTGCCAAACTTTTTCCCAATTTTTACCGTAGACATTCTACATCTATGAAATTTGTTCAATTTCACCCCGATAACACCAATTCAACCTGTGAAGCAACAAATCATTGTTGGTTGACATTCTTGGAATGCATTTTTCCCAAACTCAATTCACGAATTGAGAGTTTTAATCAATTAATCTTATTCCATCTGTCATGGCTTCTTTGTAACTTCAAATTTGACCAATTCTAGGTCTGAATTTGCTAGAACATATATTAAATTAAGAATATCTCACTACTTGGCCACATTTCTCCATTTTCCCATGAATTTAACAACATAACTTGGGGATTTTGCCCAATTCCACGCAATTGCTTATAATTTTTACCATGGACGCTCTGTAACTTGAAATTTGGCCACCTCGAAATCAATTCTCTATGAAATTTCACTTCAATTAAACTTGCTCGACCCATTCAGGCTCAGTGTTGAAAACTGGAGTTCTGATACCATATTGTAACATACCCAACCACCCAAGTCGGGTCATGCCACCAAAAATATTTCATGCTCTAATACCATATTGTGACATCCCCAACATCCAATTGGGCTATGCCACATAAATATTTTCGAATTGTATGCAAATTAAAACATATACACATAAACTCTTGAAGAAATTTAAATATAAAACTTAAGACAAACAAATACCTTATGTAAATGCACAGATTCATTTGGAAATAATAGTAAACATATACATGCAGCATAGACATGCAATACCCATAAATATAAAGACAGGTATAAACCACACACAGGAAAAACCCATAAAAATAAACACATAAATAATAATGCAACATGTAATTTAACACACAATTAACACTTATGTTGGTAAGAATATCACTAGCTACATGAAGACCTTCCACAAACCTCCCAACCTTAGACCATGCTACTCATCACTCTTAGCAGTGGGTCACCCCTGAGTTGGGACTAAACTCCACCTAGGTAAAGGGATTCCTAACCATGCTAATGTATCTCAGACAACAGTAAATACTTTTTCATAGGTGTCAACTAAAAATAATAGCCTACAATACCTCATTCCCCACATGCCTATCCCACCCCAGGATCTGTGTCCCTTCTCTGCTCAAGAGTCCCTCGACTTCCCCACTTCCTTTTCGGGGCTTCAACAACAGGCCAAAAAGGAAGTCTCAGAGCCCTGTAGTTGTAGTTTAGCACCTTCAAGAAATCAATTCCCAACAATTCTCTCACCTAGAGAGAAATTTCTCATGGGAATGATAACCCACCACTTCAATCTCCCAATGGTATGACAACCCGCTTCTTCATGTAACGACCCCCATCGTTATGACAACATACGATGCATAACAAGTGCGATTTTTTTTCTTTTTCTTTTTAAATCAGGGAAGTAACAAGAACAAAATTCAATCAATTCAACTCGATGATGAACACAATGCATGAAATCCAGGAAACATAAAACATAATGACGCAACATACTAGCACATCATATGAATGGATGCAACATGTGAAAATCAATTATAAAAAATAAAAATGACTACCCACCCATCCTACCCTGCAAGGTTAGGACCTCCAGGACACATAAGAAACACTCAAGCCCAGGTTCCCATCAATTTTGACCATTTAAGGTCTCAAGGCTGGCGGTTGTTATTAGCGATAAGGAGGTGTCTACATCCTGTCCAGCTTAAGAAAGACCACACCTACAAGATAAAAGGGAAACACAAATCAATCTAACCGCAACAACTTCAATGAAAAGCATCTAGAACCTTCTCGACGAGTGAGAGACAATAATTGAATGTTACAAAACAAGTACAAAACCTCAATAAAAAAAGAAAAAATCATCCAGATCGAGAGGCACCTGACCCTATGCTAGTTTATTTCATGCGCTTATCGATTAACGTGCGCAACTATCCAATCAAAAGGATTCATGTCGCCACTTAGCGACAAGTGCACGAGGAACCTAAGCACAAACATGGATAATTCCAAACCTTCAACCACTACATAGAATCCAACGTGTCGGAAATCCAACTTGCACTTTTTTTTGAAACCTGTAGACGAAGGCACGCTACATAATCACGCAAAAAAATGCGGGGTGACCAAAGTCGATATAATATAAAAATGCTCAACCACTGGTTAGTTTTATTGTTTAGTTACTAGGAAAATCTTAGGTGGTTTCCTTTATGGCACATCAACTAGATGTAAAACAATAGAAATTCATCATCAAAGGACTAATTCATAGCGTATAGTAACCAATCACCATCTAACAATAAAAACATATAACCATCTGCAAGCCACACTACGCCTTCCATTCAATGGTTTCATTAATCCAGTACCTCATCTACAAATTCTTTAACTTCTTTAGTACCATAATAAAGCAAGGGACCAAAACCATAGAATGTAAAAAATTCTATCTATTTATTTCTCATCAAAACAAGACTAGAATAATCAAATGAAGATTCCAATTCTTACTCATGAATGATCTTTTCCTACACTCTAATTTTAATTATCACTGCTAAAAGCCTCTCCTTCCTTCATCCATTTATTATAAAAATTTAAGCAACTAGAACCTAACTACTCTACAGTCCATAATTTATTTAATAACAATCTCTACCATAATCTATAGTTCCACTATTGTTCCCAGCTCATGATAGCAACATTATCATTTCACAGTTAAAGACATGTAATTTAAGTTGCCAAGGTAAATTATTCTAATTAATTTAATTAATCCTCAAGGAAAAGTCAAGAAATTTGGAACATTAACCTATCATGGTAATCTATTATTCTATAAAGGTAATAAATCTGGAAACTTTCATCTGGAAACATTATTTGGGAGCAGTGGTCAAGGTAAATCGTTTTAATTAATCTGCAATGAAAATCACGTGAAATATGGAAACATTGTCAGAGTTTAAAATGGTCGAAGGGAATCTTCCCAATAGCCTGGGATTAACTACGACCATAAATAAATTTCTAGCTGGCCAACACATGAATTGGGAGTTAAGTCATTAAAGTACCGGCTGTCTATAAATCTCGTAGCATGAGTTAAACCATAACTAGGAAGTAAAAAATTTTGCACATAGCTAGTAATGGAATATAGCAAGGAAAAAAAAATTCAAAGGAAATAAAATCTGGGCGCACTTAAACCAAATCTCAGAAAAAGAATTAATTATGCTTGTCATCTGTCTGAAACGAAATTTCAAAAAACAAAAGAATAATTAAATAATTAGAATGGTGGATTAGAAAAATTAAAGTGACCAAGAATCTCAAAATTTCACGGATAAAAACAAACGAATCTCAGAGTAAGTAGAGGAGGGGAAAATACTGCTAGGTAAGAAGACATTACACAGATGAGGAGAAAACATGACACGGTTTTGGCATTTTGCAGACTTCGAGTTAGTGTTGTCTTTATTCCATTTTTTTTATCAGCGTCCATCTATGATCATTCGTTGATGGCTTTGGAAGCATTCAAATCTATAAAGGTTTCCAAAGAAATGAAATTATCTAATTTAAAATCGATAACATATTTGTTGGCGTTCTTTCTTTACAGTATGTAAGGATCATATTAGTTATAAAAAGTGTATACATAAATTATTGGTGGACTAATTTTATGAGTGTTATATCCATTGAATACTGATCCATTTACAAATATAAACTTATAAAATACATTTCAGAGAGTGACAATTCACTGTAAATGCAATTATCACCGTAAATGAAAATTATAGCTCTAAAAGCAAATTATTACAGTAAATGCGAATTGTCACTGTAAATGCAATTTCTCACGGTAAATGCAATTTATCACTATAATGCAAATTATCACTGTAATGTGAATTATCATTATAAACTGTAAATGCAAATTCGTACTGTAAATGCGAATCATGAAATTTCCATTGCGCGTGAGATCAAAAATTTGATTTTTAACAAGTAATTAATCTCAAAATCTAAAATATGAGAATCTAAATAAATATTGATGAAATGTCCCCGATGATCAAAAGGTAATATTGGGACGTTTGACTGCGGCAGAGTGAGGTATAAAGGTCGAATTCTGACATTGAGGGGATTATATAAAAAAACTCAACACCTCAGGCAAGATTGCAATTATTTCAACTTACTAGAAAATGAGATTTCATGGCTAGTTTAGCATGACTTAAATGTCAATGCCTTGGACTGCCTTGTTACATTGGAGGGATCGCTATCAGAGTACACAGAGGAAGGATAAAAAAAAAAACGTAGGCAGAGGTAGTAATAAGAAATCCAAAACAACAGAACAGAGTTGATAACCAACTGCCCATAAAATAAAAAACAAATCGCAATCTACAGGAATCGAAAGTCCCAACATCTGCAATTGAGGGAGGAAGGTTGTTTGCACAAACTGACATCCTCTAATATTTTCTTCTTCCGCACAATAACATGTTTAAATTTTTTAGCAGAGGAAATTAAGTAATCACTACTGAAGGGAGGGGATACAAGCAGAACAAGTTTTAAGAGCCCAACTCGACTACAACCAACATCCTAAAACTACAATAGAAATTGAAACTGAATAAAATCTTAGATTTAATACCTTATTATGAATAGAAAGAATATGTTCAACTAGAAATTGACCGATTGCTTCATAATCATATAATTTCATACATAGGATAAACTTAACTAAAATACAAACAAAATTCAAATATGCGTACCGACTCTAAAGGCGAATATCTCGTAGACGTTGTCCTACGCGTGCGCTCCATCCATATCCTTCTTATTGACTGACGAGACCTCACCGGTACCTCCGAGCCAACACTAGTGGTAATATTCTTCCCCTTGAGGCCCCTGATCCATAAAGGGTCCAGGCACACAGTACCATAGAATGCTATCTCCCAGTTCGCCTTGCAAGGTCGAGCTACCACTCATTACCCAAGATGGGTATCCCAACACCCACAAGAGAAAATTCAGTCAAGATGAAATTCCTACAGCGTAACCTTACGCAAACTAGACATTTCCATACTCCTCCATTTCCATCCTTTTTATAGAGTTTTCAAGTGATTAGTTTCCAAAACCCTCATTAGATTCCTTTTTCATTTATTTAATTATGAAAAATCTCTCCCATACACATGTCACCCAATCCCTTAGTTGCACCAGAAAATCAATTTATTAATTAATTAAATTTTCCTATTTCCCTCACCAACCTAAAAACATTCCTAAAAATGCTCCTCGGTGTCCCATTATTCCCTTACAATTATTAAATGACTTACGCCTTACTTAAATACTAGTTGAGTTCATAAATAGAAAGTTCCAAAGGCTATATTCATTTTCTTTAAGTTTCCCTTTTTCTTTAAGTTTGCCTTTTTCTTTAAGTTTCCCCCTTTTTAACTAATTTTAGAATTAGCAAGTTTAGACAAGCAACCATTTACCCCATTTTAGTAATGAACCCTTTATTAAAATTTTTACTTTAATTAATAAAGATCAAATTTTATTTACGCCCTTCTTGTTGTATGTCTAATTATTATTTTTTTTGTTCAGAGGTTCTACTTAGACCTAGGTTTTAAATTCACTAGGATTGGCGACAGTTCTTAAAGGAAATTTTTTTATTAAACTTTACTCATCACATCTTTCATTTTAAGGCCGACCAGGTCCTAAGGAGGCATAGTTTTCTAGGTGCTAGGTCTATTAACTTACCCAAGTTAAAACTGCGACATGCCCTGATGCACTATGTGCTCCAAGGGTGCCACTCACTTCTTTATGTTTTATTTGCACGATGTGCCCTTCAAGATGTAGTATGTGCTCCAAGGGTGCCACTCGCTTATTTATGTTTTATTTTCATGACGTTCCCTTCAAGAGGAACTACGTGCTCCAAGGGTGCCACTCGCCTCTTGACTGAATTTGGTAGACGTCAAACCCCTGGAAGCAGTACTCCATCAGGTGATCTTGTGAGAGAATAAGGGCCTCTAAGAAATAAGAACCCTGCCTTGTTGCGCACCGTTTAGAATCATATTGAGGGACTGTCACAGTCTACCCTCATGACATCGTGGGTCTTCTCGAACTAGGTAACCGTAACCTATAGTTTGAGCTATAGAGGGAGTGCTAGTAGGTTGTGGCATGGTTTCTGCCACACCTCTCCCTCAATGTCTCTGGTTGTCTTGCATGACCCCTTTACTCCAAATGTGATTATGGTATGCAAGCTATTGTTATCCTGCATCCATCAACGAAACATGTTAGCGATAACAATTAACATGATAATATCTAATCATATATACATATGTCACATCCAAAAGATTCAAACCCTAACAGTTCACTCCCTGACTCGATCCAGTGTCCAAGGAGTTTCAGCGATGCATCAACATCCTCTAACATCCATAGTCCTGTACACTCAGGAGAACCTAGTCAATATCACCTATCGATGTAAATACAATAAAAAATAACAAATCATCAAATCCACAATATCTCATAATCATAATCAAAACAAATAATAGTATAATGACCCACATCACTTGCACACAAGTGTCCTCAAAGAATAAGCCCTCTCAGTGCGTGTAAGAGAGGGATGTTACATACACCCTCTCTTGTTTTAAATTTCATCTAGAAGTTTCACAGTATGTAAGTACCAAAATAAAGTGTATCATAGTATCATATGTATAGCTATCAAACAAAAATGGAAACTGCTAACGCATACCATATGCATCCTCCTAGGTCATTGAGTGTGGACTATAGTTGTCCCACTGGACCTTGACCTGATCTACTATTCGACACCGTAGATTTTGAATGCGATGGTCCACTATGGGGATTGGCTCCGCCGTGAGAGCACACTCATACGATACCTGCAAGGAACTCTTGTCAATAACATGTGTAGGATCACTAACATAATGTCTCAAAAAAGATATGTGAAAAACATCATGCATACACTTAAAAGAATCAGGTAAGGCTAGTCGATAGGCCATGGGCCCCTTATTTTCCATAATCTTGAAGGGTCCCATGAACCTAGGAGAGATTTCAACACCCTTTCCAAACTTGATCAAACTCTTATGTATTTTCAATCACAAGAAGACTCGATCACCAACTTCATAACTACGACCGACATGATGCTTATCAGCATAACTCTTTTGTTGATCTTTCACTTTGTTTATCCTTTGTCTTATGGTTTTCATTTGGTCTTCCATTTATTGGATCTCTTTGGGTCCCACCAGGATGCTATCCTCAAGCCAATACCAACTCAAAGGTGTCTGACATGGTCGCTTGTAAAGAAACTCAAAAGGCGCCATCTTAATGGTGCTTTGATAACTATCATTATATGAAAATTATAAAAATGGAAATAATTCTTCACAACACTTCTGTTGGTCCATCACGTACATATGCAACATATCCTCCAAGATTTGGTTTGTTCGTTCAGTCTGGTCATCTATCTCTGGGTGATATGCGGTACTAAAGTTAAGTTGGGTTCCCAAGGCCTCTTGGAAACTCATCTAAAATCATTCTATAAACACCGATCCTCGATCAAATATAATCCTCTTAGGCATGCCATGCAACGTCATAATCTCACTGATGAAAACTCTAGCTATGTCAGGTGACTGGTACGTCATACGCACATGAATAAAATGAGCACTATTCGTTAGAGTTTTGACTACCACCAAAATCAAGTCATGTGTCCTTGCTATCAGTGGCAATAGAACAATACAATACATTGAAATGACCTCCCATTTCGATTCTTGAATAACATGTGGTTGTAGTAATCCTGCTGGATGTTTATGTTCAACCTTCACCTACTAATATTCTAGACATCCTGCCACATACTTGACTATGTTTGCCTTCATTCCTTTCCAGAATAATAAGGGTTTAAGGTCTTCCCTCATCTTCGTGACTCTCGCATGAGACATGTAGATTGCTCTATGAGACTCTTTTAAGATCAAACTCCTCCACTCGTCATTGGGTGGTACGTAAATTCGACTTTTAAATCTCAATAATCCATTGTTTTCCACAGTAAATCCCTCAAATTTTGGTACCATCATTGTGTTTTGTTCGATAAAATCCTTGACCTCTTTGTACCAGTCATCGTCATGCTGTAAATTTAGAATATTTTCATGTATATTCATCTGAAGAGGCATCACTGAAAATATGTGTGGTCTCTGACTCAACGCATCAACCACTCGGTTCACTATTCCTTTTATGTAAGTAATCTTGAAATCATAGTTGCTAAACAATTTCGACCAACACCGTTGTCGCGCGTTCGAGTTGCTTTGCATAAATATGTTTTCTAAACCACAGTGGTATGTTTTTAGTTTGAATTTTCATCAAATAAGGTAGTGTCTCCAAACTCTCAAGGCATAAACAATGGCTAACAACTCCAAATCGTGCATTGCATAGTTCTCCTCATGCCTTCTCAACTTTCTCGAGATGTAAGCAATCACTCGATCATATTGCATAAAGACCCCACCTAAGCCTTCCTTAGATGCATCAATGCATACCAAGAAATCCTCATCCATGTCAGGGACCCTTAGTATCGGTGTTGTCTTCAACATCTCCTTGAGGCTCCGAAATGCTTCTGCGCATTTCTCGGTCCAAATAAACTTCTTGTTCTTCTTCTGCAATTCTGTAATCGGATTTTCTATCTTCCAAAAACCCTCAATGAACCGTCGATAGGATCCCTCAAAACCCATGAAGCTACGCACTTCTGGGACATTGTTATAACCCTAAATTGCACAAGACATGCATACCTGGCATCATGCCATCTTACTTGCTATCTTTGCCAAGCCATCACTGAACAACTCTTCTAAAAAACCATTGTTTTGAAGGTGTACATGCCATGAACCACTACTTCCCACATACACACACTTTCTTCAACACTACAACCTGCGCACACTCACAAAAATGCACAAAAAATAAAAATTTTAAAGGGATACGGGTTTTTGGGGACGTTACCTAACCATTTGACCATCGATAGCCAATCACCCCAACCATTACTATCTATTTTAGCCTATAAAATAAGGTGTTGGTGTCCCATTCTAGGAAGAAGAACGAGAGCATAGAAACTCTCCCCATTTAAGTATTCCCCCTTTTCCCCAATATTTTGCAACCAAATTGTGAGTTTGAGCCATAATCCCTTCTTCCTCCTTTCCAAATCCTTTCCATTTCCCTAGAGAGAATTGAAGAGGAGAAGAATACCTGGAAGTAGTTGGTGCATGTTGAAGAGGAGCCTAGGACCGAGTTCTAGGAGTAGTTGCCAATCTCATATTGTAAACAACTTTTGTGAGATTGATATAAAGAAATACTTTTTTCGTACCGCCAAATGATGTCTTAAACCTTTATGATTTGTTTACATTTTTGTTATGATGTCTAAACCACTAATCCATATATATAATGCATTCTTGTAGTTTCTTGTTTTCCTTTTGGTGAATGTAGGTTGGCATTGGGATAAGATATACAGTCTAGAAACAACTAAGTGCAAAGGGATCGACGTCGGATGGAGAGTTTAAGGTATGCCTACCAGATCCCTATACTTTGTCTTTTATGTTTGATTGTGGGGTAATGAAAGGATAGTTGTTAAAAGTAGGATATTTTAGACAGTTAGCTCTGCCTACAGTTTAGAACCCTAGTGTAGTCCATAGAGGGGTTTACCTGCTAAAAGAAGAATTGGCGACCATACTAAGGAGACCTCTAGGGTTTTTAGGGGATATTTTTGGGTGCTTTAATTTATTTAATTGCCTTTTTTTAGTTTTTGTAAGTGTTTGAGTCTTTAATGGATTCTGGTCTTCCATACCAATACTTGTTGCCTTGTCATCTTGGCTGTTGTTTTCTTTTTTTATAAAGTTATAGAGGTGTACATGCCCTGTAGTGGGTCTTCATGCGTACATACACACCCTACCTTTGGAAAACTCGTGTACATATGCAGCCATCAGTTGCATGCTTGTATCAGGAAAATCATTTTTCAAGAAGAGGCAATCATCCTCTTCCCTGATTGATGTCATACTTTTCAGGGGTTTTCTTGATCTAGTTCTGGTCTCTGTTTCTACAGTATTTAGCCTGGGTTTGACATCAGTTTTCTTGTCTTGTTTAGAAAACATTTCTTGTGTTTCCTAGATTTTTTAACTTATTTTTAGCTTGAAATTTTAAGAAAAATGAGTTGAATTTTGAAAAAATGGTTGAAGGGAATCTGTCCGATAGCCTGGGATTAACTGTGACCAGAAATAAATTTCTAGTTGGCCAGTGCATGAATTGGGAGTTAACTCATTAAAGTACCGACTGTCTATAAATCTCGTAGCATGAGTTAAACAATAACTAGGAATTAGAATTTTTTGCACATAGCTGGTAATGGAATATAGTAAGGAAAACAAAATTCAAAGGAAATAAAATCTGGGCACACTTAAACCAAATCTCAGAAAAAGAATTAATTACGCTTGTCATCCGTTTGAAACATAATTTCAAAAAACAAAAGAATAATTAAATAATTAGAATGGTGGATTAGAAAAATTAAAGTGGCCAAGAATATCATAATTTCATGGATAAAAACAAACGAATCTCAGAGTAAGCAAAGGAGGGGAAAACACTACCAGATAAAAAGACATTACACAGATGAAGAGAAAACGCGACCTGGTTTTGGCAATTTGTAGACTTGGGGTCACTATTGTCTTTAATTCATTTTTTTTATTAGCGTCCATCCACGATCATTCGTTGATGGATTTGGAAGCATTCAAATCTATACAGGTATCCAAAGAAATGAAATTATCTAATTTAAAATCGATAACATATTTGTTGGCATTCTTTCTTTCCACTATGTAAGGATCATATTAGTTATAAAAAGTGTATACATAAGTTATTGGTGGACTAATTTCATGATTGCTATATAAATTGATTACTGATCAATATATATATATATATATATATATATATATATATATATATATAAACTTATAAAATATATTCCAGAGAGTGAAAATTCACTGTAAATGCAATTATCACCGTAAATGAAAATTACAGCTCTAAAAGAAAATTATTACAGTAAATGTGAATTGTCATTGTAAATGCAATTTGTCATGATAAATGCAATTTATCACTATAATGCGAATTATCACTATAAACTGTAAATGCAAATTCTTACTGTAAAAACGAATCATGATAATTCCTTTGTGTGTGAGATCACAAATTTGATTTTTGAAAAGTAATTAATATTAGAATCTGAAATATGAGAATCCAAATAAATATTGATGAAATGTAACCAATGATAAAAAGGTAATCTTGGTACATTTGACTGCGACACAGTGAGGTAGAAAGTTCGGACTCTGACATTGAGAGGATTATATAAAAAAACTCACCGACTGAGGCAAGATTGCAATTATTTCAACTTACTAAAAAATGAGATTTCACGGTTGTTTTATCATGACTTACATGTCGATTCCTTGGAATACCTTGGTACATTGCAGGGATCACTATCAGAGTACACAGTGGAAGGATACAAAAAATAAAACGCAGGCAGATGTAGTAATAAGAAATCCAAAACAATGGAACAAAGCCGATAACCGACTGCCTAGAAAAACAAAAACAAAAACAAATCGCAATCCACAGGAATCAAAAGTCCCAACATAGACAACTGAGGGGGAAGGTTGTTTGCACAAAATGAAAGCCTCTAAGGTTTTCTTCTTCCACACAATAAGATGTTTAAAATTTTAGCAGAGGAAATTAAGTAATTTCTACTGAAGGGAGGGGCTACAAACAAAACAAGTTTTAAGTGCCCAACTCGACTACAACGAACATCCTAAAACCGAAATAGAAATTGAAACTGAATAAAATCTTAGATTTAATGAATTATTATGAATAGAAAGAATAGCCTCAAATGGAACTGCACCTGTTGCTTCATCATCATATAATTTCATACACAAGATAAACTTAATTAAAATACAAAGAAAATTCAAATACGCGTACCGAATCTGAAGGAAAAAATCTTGTAGATGTTGTCTTGCG
>ML798375.1:412791-425278 GCA_009831015.1 Picea engelmannii | reverse complement strand
CTAGCTACACATGCATTTCTTGTACATATACACTAGTATGTATGAGTTTTCTTGACTTACTTACTGATAATGTCGGTTAATTGTTATGAATGTGTGAACTGTGTTTCTTTTCCTTGTACCATAAGATACCTTAACTTCGGGACAAAGTTTCTTGAAGGGTGGGTGTATGTAACGACCCTGCTTAAATAGGTGTATATGATTATTAATTATAATTAATTTAATAATATAATTGTCCTAAAAGATTAGCTAAACCATAATTATTTCTCAAAATAACATTAACTAATTAACTATTATTAATTAGTTATTCATGATTGCCAATGATTAATTTAAGTATTAATTAACTCATTAATTAATAAGGTAAATAAATAAAAGGAGGATAATAAATTATATTATTAAATTAAGTTACGTACCTGAAAAGGGATAACATATTAACTACAAGGGATAAGATATTAAATAAAGGGGATAAGGGGCATTAATGGGAAAGGATAAGAAGGTAATAAAGGGGTTAGGTAGGGGGTAAATGAGGGGGGAGTCGGTGACAGGAGGAATATGGAGGGGAAGGAGGTTGACGGGAGGTCATTCTACGGGGAGATGGGCGATTGATTTTGGGGGTCTGGATTTGCAGAGAGGATTGAAGTTTTGGGAGTGGGGATTGTATCAGTCAGGCACTGGGGTTGTTGGAGGTTTTGGGCACGGGGGATAGGATATCCATATGATATCCCGGAGCTAGGAAGTTACCTAGTTGGCAGGGAGGAACTAGGTTTTGGGCAGTGTTTTACAGTGCAACAGCAGTCAAGAAGGCATTTGGACAAACGGAGGGTTATTAGCATCAGGTTCAGGTATTTATTTAAAATTATGCATTGTTTTTTTTTATTAGGTTTAATTAACTTTATTATTATTGATAAATTTGAATGCGAATGTGTTAAATGAAGGAAACTCTTGAATTTTACTGCTATGTATAAAATAAATGGTTGTTTAATTTATTCGGTCCCTACATAAAATCACTCCCCACTGATGAAACGATAATAGAATTATGATTCTTGTAATGGAATGGGAATAGAGGATTGTCGCCCAATTTGAGATTTATGCACTTTGGAAACAAAAATATTATTATTGTCTTTGTTATTAAATCTGAATAGTAATATAATTCAGAAATAAAGAAAGAAGGAGAAAATAGGGAGAAAGAAAGTGAAAAGGTAATGATTAAATTATACATATTTTTTCTTTTTTCTAATAAAACCCAAATTTTATTTCAATCATCCACATAAATTTTGAAATTAAAAAATATACATAGATGATAAATGAGGAGAAAACTTACCTTGGAATTCAATAAATCCGGTGATATACCACAAATGTCCCTTACATGCTCCTCTTCAGTGGCCCGAAAATCCATTTGAGCTCCAAGAATCTCTACTCCACAAGTTCACATGAAAATGAAATAAGACGGACCCTTTTTTTAATGTAAGGAATAACAAGCAAGCCAAGACAAAATTCGAATTTACATCATTTGTTTTCTACACTTTTTCAAGAGTTCCGTCGCACATGCATTGGTGGTTTGTCATTTTGGTTATGCAAATTCCTTTTTCCATCCAGTGTTTCAATGTTGAGACCTATAGAGAGTTTCATGTTTCCCTATCATAAAGTGGTTGATTAAGTAGAATTAAGAATGTAGTTTTGTAAGTATTCATTTTTCTTTTTCTCTGTGTGAGAGGGGGGTTAACTTTAATGCTTGAATGTTGTGATTTGAAAGTAAGAAGTCCAGAGGTAAAGTTTTTAGGCTAAATACCTAAATACCTCTTTAATATGTTACTTGATGTCTTACATATTCTATTCTTTATCATTTGGAGGAGGTGAGAGGCAATGCCACAATCTATTTTTTCTATAATATCAAGTTCATAAACAATTATTAAGAGTTTGAAGGAAAGGAAATCAAGGATAGTTTTTTGGGTGTTCTAGTTTTGTGGGTAAGAGTTTCTGTATGGGAAAGTTATGGGGGTATTGAAGGAAAGAGAGGATCCAAGGGATGACACAAGATGAAAGTCAATCAAGTAGAACGAAAATGTGGTGAAAAGGAAAAAATCTTAAATGAAGATGACTTTGGGTGAGGATATAAGGTTTAAATAGGTCACAAGGTTCATGGAGAAGGATTTGAGTTGACTATTTAAACCAAAAAAACATTATAATTGGAGTTTAAGTGATTGGAAACAAAAGTCGCATTCCCAATCCTAGTTATGGACCAATCTTCCATATTCTAGCTAGGAGATGGCTAGAATTTATTTTCAAAAATGATGAGGATGCATCGATAATCCTTTCTGTTCGATAGTTTTGGGAATTCTTTTACTTGAGTCTAAGACCATGGAGCATGTGTTTCAGACATAAATCCGAGGTTTTGAGGACATTCCCTATTGGGGTCAAGATGTTGGGACTTCCTTTCGAATTTTGGTCAAAGAGAGCTATCAAAGATATAGGGAGTACTCTTGGTAAAGTATTGGGGATAGATATTTTCTTCCAAGGAAATCTATATTGGATTGTAGCCCAAGTTATGGTAAACATTAAATTAGTTTCAAGGGTTTATAGAACTCTTTGGAGATTGAGGTTGGGGACAAACATCATAATCATTGTTTGGATTATTATCAAATCCATTTACTATGTGCTTGTTTCAATTTGTATGACCACTTAGACAATGAATGTATGCATCCTTACATGAGTAAGGTATGGTGAAAATAAAGGTTTTAGCTCCAATAGTGATGCAGGAGCATCGCCAACTCATCAAGCGAGCCAGGGCGGAAGCGGAGGACAGCTGGATAAGCCAACACAAATTTTGAAAATTGATTTGGGACTATTGCGCAGATCTTAAATGAGTCATTTAAGAGATGGCACACTTGTATATTGTAAATGGACCTTGAGCCTTTAAGCTCTCGTCCTTTGGGTAGATAGTCGACATTTAATAGATTTAATGCAGTTAGATAGGATTTTAATTCTAGATTTGATAGCCTAGAGTCCGAGAGGGAAAACGGATATAGACACCCTCATTGTATTATTGTAACAATAACCCATGAGCATATAAGAGAAGAAAAAGCGAAGAGCATGCAGAGAATTGTATGAAGAACACCCATGTACAAATTTGAATTAATAGAAGAAAGCTTTGATTCAATTTCATGGTTCGTGTTGTTTCTCTGTGTATTGCTGTTATGCTCATGAATGTTTGTTTCCTATTATACATTTTCTTTTATATGATGTGTATGTGATTTCACGGTTGAATTGAAGTCTGGAGGGAACAAGGAATTAGTTTCAATTGTTTCTCTATATTGAGCTAGAGACTTCCTGCAAGGAGTGCAGTTGAATTTGTCCGCAAGGAGTGGGTTGACAGAAGGGTTCAGATAGAGATAACTTTTGTTCTAAGTTCCCAGAAGAGAAGTTGGGCAGTGGAGCCGTGCAAGGCATGCGCAGGCTAGACAAGTCTCAGAGTTGCAATTCTGAGAAAAACACTGAAAGACTGCTGCTGCAGGAGTGCGCAGAGTCAAGAGACTTCAACACTTAGATAGGGTTGAAGATTTTCCGCAAGGAGTGCGTGCAGGAGTTTTTTGAGAAGACTTAAAGTCATGGGAAAAGCTGAGGAGGGATAGGACTCTAAATTTTTTGAAGGGCAAAATATCGAGAAGTTACGTGTACAGGTTGGCAAGAAGCGTCGCAAGTTATGCACAGGGGAACGAGTTCCATGGAGAAACACTTAGCTATTTCGTAGATTTTCCAAAAGGAAGGAAGAATGGTCGGAATTCTCCGAGGAGAATTCATGACATCCTGTGAGTCATCCGATCTCACCGAAGAGCAGGGAAGATAGAGCAAAGGTATCAAGGGGTTCAAAGCTCAGGAGGGGCTGAGTCGTTGATCCAAGTCAAACAGGTTCGTTGGATCAATCACGAGATCGCCTATCGGGGGTTCGCGAGAAAAGAGGCGGCAGTTTGGTAAGGAGAATTGCGATATTGCGATACACGATAACCCAACGACTGTGTAGACAGTGTGGGCCACAACGAGTCGGAGAAGTGGAGTACAGGTGGCACAAAGTCATCGAGAACTCACCCCGAGAAGTCCCGAATTATTGGTGTTAGGATTCGCGATCCCGCGAAGTCCGAAGTCCGGATGGGGAGATGTGACCATTGAAAAGTCAACTCGCGAGCATATCGGAATCTCGGCACATCGGGACTCGGGAGTTGGATAACCGAGTGTTGGGTGTCGCGAGTTGTGAAACCGCAATGAGGACCAAAGTCCTGATAAGGTAAGAGAAAGTTAGCGTTGACTAAATCCATCGGGTCTCGGGGATCTGAGAGCCCAGTGATCAACCGAGAACTTGCGAAGCCGCGAGTTCCGATCCTCCGATAAGTAAATAAAGGGGGATCGCGCGAAGAGAAATATGGGTGCATATTTCCCGATAGGGAAATAGGAGAACCTTGGTGTTCTTTGGGTCGAGGAAGGAGAAGATCCTGTGTGTGCGCATGGACCTTCCAAACTGCGGGTTTTGAAGGGGGGGGCGCACGTTGCCGTCAAATAGCATAAAATAAAGAAGTAAAAATAATGGGGGACGAATATGGCTCTTTCAAGGCCAACATTGCTAATGATTCAAAGGGGACAAAAGGTGTGGAGTTGGATTCCTTATAATAACTTCTAATATATCAAGGTTAAAATGATGATTCTAATGAAAATGACACCTCAATTTATATCTAGGAGTTGAATGGGCTTACTAGTGGAGCTAGTGCAAAACCTCATGAGATTATTTCAATTTTAAATTACTGGTCAGTGTCTGACCATTTATTTTGTGAACTTGGAACAATCATGTTCATATTCCAGTTTGAGGTTAAGTTAAAATCATGTTGTTGGGAAACATTCTAATTCAATATCGAAGGATGATATGAAGGATGTTTTGTTGATTCCCTTATCCTCTAAGGTTTAGATCCCTAATCTATCTCAAGGTAAGAATACTAGGGGAAATGAAAACAAAGACATTCCCTCTAATTTAGGAAGTTAAATCAACAATCATGGGAAAACATTGAGTCCCTCAAATTCTGACAGTGAGCACATGATTACATTGCACGATGTAGGAAGAGACTTTTTAAGACCTAGGAAGGGAGCTTATGGATAGGGACATATCCTTTTAAATAGTGGTCTGGATTAGGACCTTGTCTTAAATTTTGTTATCGAAACAATAGGAATAAATTCATTTCTAAGACATGAATAAGATAAATCCTTAATGGAAATTAAGAAAAGCGAATCAAAAATCCATGGAGGGGGTCATTAGAGAAAGACGAATCCCCTAGAGGTTTCCCAAATTAATATTTTTTCAATAAATATTCAAGCTCTAGGAAGTTACCCTAAAATAATATCCATTTTTGAAATGGTGGAATTACACAAGTAAAATTTTCTTATGGTCTAAGAAATTATGGGAGGAGGAAAAAATATTATTTGGGAGTTTGGTCATCTCTTAAAAGATTGGAATTTTTTGTAATTATATGTGAAATTCAATTGTGGTGGTGTTGGCGGGCTAGAATGAACTGTTAAATCAGATGAGGGAAAACGCCCGATGGTAGGTCCCAATCAGACCGACTCTCATTTGGGGTAGCATTTCCCACGATTTTATGGGCCTCACTGTCGCTTAGAATTAAAAGAATAAACAAAGGGGTGAAAGACAATAGACTACCCCCCAAAGAGTTCTAACTAATTCTAAGGATAATCTAACTAAAAATTAACTAATCTAATCAAAATAATTCTAACCTATCCTGGGAGAAAAATTAACAGAATGAGTACAAAGAAAGATAACCATCAGAACCAGAAATAGTTCATGTATTGTAATGGTAAATGAAACAAATAATCATGTAGATGCACAGGCAAATAATTGAAAAATACATCTATAACATCATGTATCTACCCATGAAGAAACATGTGACAACATAAGAAAACATAACAGAGTGAATAAATAATTCATACAAACAAATCATATCTACTCTAGCAGAAGATAAATGCATAAATAATAGTCTCTACTACATCTATCAAAGCCACAAATTTATGAAATGCCTCAAGCTCTTTATTACTTAGAAGTAAAAATACCATCTGTTAGGGAAAAAATCATTATACATTCAACTAGATCCCTTTTATAGAAAAAGAGAGAGACTCTTCAATTCTCTTGACTATTCGTTTCATTTTTCCCTAATTTTGTCTTTTTTACATTTCAAATTTCCATGGAATTTCAAAAATTTAGATGTAGGATTTACAAATGGGAGCTGAAGAGACTCTTAGGTGGTTACATTTGCCCTATGATAGTTTACCAATGATAACCTATTTAAATTTATTATTCACTCTGCCTATGGGGTCGTTTTGTGAATTTCTTGTGTTGTTCTGGGCGTTTTTGGCTATGTTATATTGAATGATATAATTTTATATTTTTCTCCTATGTAATAGTTTTCTGTTGAGATATTTCTATCTTAATTTTGTTGTCGGTAGCTCAATATAATATTGTTTGAAGTCTAGATGTCTGGTTCTTTATCTCAAATTGGGTTATGTTTGTGTTTTGAATTTTCGAGAAATTTACACTCTCAATATTCCCCGATTTTATATTCCAACTTGTTCTTCTCTTCTCTAGATTTCTATCGAGCTATTATGCGCTTGATTTCTTTACTCGTAGCCCCAGATATGACTGCTTGAAGTTGGTATGACCATTCCCCCCCCCCCAAATCTATAGTTGTCGGTTTTCTATATTATATGATGTCGTATATCAATTGTTCTACCTCGAGACCTATAACATTGCATTACTCTATCCGATACCTTTCCAATGAGGTATCACGAGCCTCTTTCTGACATTTTTTAGCAAAAGTTATGACTGTTTAAAATTTCTCACTCAACATCCATTGACCAGGCCTGTGGGTTAATCTAGACCGTTAATTCTTGAACTTGCAAAAGTTAAAACCCACCCAATCAACGATTTTGGTCAATTTTCCATCGGACCTCAAAAATGTTGGAGTGTGCACTTAGAAATTTGCATCAAATTCTTCCTATCTCTTGTTCAATTCCCATCTTGACGTATTAACTCTGAGAGCGAGATCTAGTCGTTCAACAAATCTGGAGAAATATACATAATCCATCGGGGTAGCTATTTCTCATTCTTCTCTAATGTGTCAGTGAAAAGGGATTGAATAAAATAATCGAATAATATTCCTTCTTCAATTCGCATGCTGAAGGTTAAAGCCCAAAGAAAGTGATGACATGTATTCATAGATAATCATTCAGCATCTAGAAAATTTGTGAAGTTTCAAGGTATTGACAAGATGTATCAAGGAATATTCCCTCACAGCTCCATTTTTCATGCGAAATATATGGATCGTCCTTTCAGTGACGATTAATGGTCATGATTAAAATTCATTTGAAGTCTGAAAGTGACCATTTGGAGTGTTAACTACGACCATCCAAAGTTATAACTCGAATACTTTTGCACGAAAAATATCTGACCATCCACTCAGGGAAAAGATCGACGGCTGAGGGGAGTTTCACTTTGGAAATCTTCTCGAGGTTTAATATTGTGAAACTTTGCAAAGTAATAATCCTATGGTTCCAATTTTGGTTTCTTAGAAGGAAAAGGGGCTTAGCTTCAAAATAGCATGCGTAAGTCACTAAAGAATTTAGATGGAAAAAAACATTTCTATATGAAAGAAGAAGATACGGATTTGATCTCAGGTAGAGAAGGAACATTCTCTAACTGAGAAACATATACAAATCTATGTACTATGGGTACTTTAGCCGTAAGGCCATCAATTCTGAGAATGAATGAAGGTCATCAATTGAGTAGTGAGTGAAAAGAAATCCAAACCATTCATTGGGGGAAGGCCATTGGAGTGATTTGTGATATTGTTAGGTAGATAGAGAGGTAGTAGGGGGCCTAGAGGGCCCATAGTGGAGGCCATTAAATGTAAGGTGGACTAGGTCCACTAAAGTATTAAATAAGGCCCATTATGGAGTTAGTTAGATATAATAAATGTAAGAGGAATTTTGCTTCTAGAAGGTTCCTCCTCTAGAATTTTCTTAGGTGGTTGGTTTCACTATATAAAGGGGTTCATGTAATGTGATTAGATATGAAGAGAATTATTTTATTTGGAGCAGTATCTCAATTGGAGGATTCCCCCTCAAAGAGGCAAGTGAATAGGAGAGGATACATTCCATAATAGGATCCATTGTATGGTGTTTCCCTACCTCAAGGGTTTTTGATATAATAAAGTGGTGGTTTTCTATATTTTCCATATATTTTGTGTGGTTATTGTATTCATACATATTTGTTACTATTTTGGTATTTTATATTCATATATTTTTTACTTAACAAGTGGTATCAAAGAACTTTCCTTGGCAAGAAGTGTGGGCAAATTGTTTTTTAATTTTTGCATATTTTTTTGGAGAGGAAAAAGAGGGTCATAAAATTCTAGACAATTTATGTACATTTCTGTGCCAAATTTGCAGAAACATGTTGTATATCTAAGTTCCTCTCATAAAAATACCCAATTTAAAAAAAAAATCGTCTGAAATAGAGTCCGAGAAGTCAAGATATAAACATTTTAAAATATGCAATTTTCAGGGTTTTTTCTGTGGACGACGGTGCAAATTTTTTATTTCTATAGCACCTGGAGGAAGAAATTGCTAAAAATAAATTACATATATGAGTTCCTCTTTCAAAAATATTTGATTTCAAAATAAACATCACCCAAATAGGGGCTCCATAAGTAAAGATATCACTGATTTAAAATCATCCATTTTTGGGGGTTTTTTGTGACGACAACGAGACTGTAGAGTTCATAACTTTTCACAGGGTGTTCAGATTACTATCAGATCAATATCATTGGATAAATCATTTTAATATATTTCTTTTCATATATTATATGTTGTGTTTCCAATGGATATTGGATTTCAACTCCTCATGTGCATTCTACAGAAGATTAAAGCCATTGAGCAACATCTTCACGAGGGGTAACAAATTATTAGGGATAGTTGCCACAATATTCAAAGGACCTTGGATTGCATGTAAGAGCGATATCTTATGGAAGATATCAGGGATGAATATAATCAAGAAGTATATTCTTGGTATGATTTTGAGGCCAATTATGATGATTGGTATATGGATATTTGACATTTTTGGGATGACAACCACATTCTTATTTTATCTGATGACTCTACTCCACCTTCTATAGAGAACATCAATGTGAAAAATCATGATCTAGTTATGATTACCAGTGTCCATCCTGCATATTCTACAATGGTATTGTTCCTTTCAGTGTCATCTTTGACCCTTTCCCACTATGTGGATGGATATTCTTACTTGGATCCACATTATAGGTGTCAATATTTGGAGCATCATTTTCAGTTGATTATTGGGTGTCAATATCTTCTTCATGGATTTCACATGAGCACTTGGACATGGCACCCTGGTTTACAATGGCGGTTGGACTACTTCAACATGATGGCTTTCATTTCTCAATGGGACCTTGGTTCTCTAGTCTACTTCAACACTATGGTCCACACTTATCCATGGAACCATGGTATATGGATGTACACCAAGTGTTGAGGACAACGTTTTCATAAGGGGGATGAAATTTTAGGTAAATATAGAGGTAGTGGGGGGGGCGGAGGGCCCATAGTGGAGGTCATTCAATGTAAGGTGGACTAGGTCCACTATAGTATTAAATAAGGCCCATTATGGTAGTTAATTAGATATAATAAATGTAAGAGGATTTCATCTTCTATAAGGTTCCTCCTCTAGAATGTTCTTAGGTGGTTGGTTGCACTATATAAAGGGGTTCATAAAATGTAATGAGATATGAAGAGAAGTATTTTATTTGGAGAAGTAGCTCAATAGGAGGATTCCCCCTCAAAGAGGCACGTGAACAAGAGGGGATCCCTTCCATAATAGGATCCTTTGATGGTGTTTCCCTACCTCAAGGGTTTTTGATATAATAAAGTGGTGGTTTTCTATATTGTTCCATATATCTTGTGAGGTGATTGTATTAAGATATCTTTGGTACTATTGTGGTATTTTGTATTCATATCTTTGGTACTTAACATATATTAGGAGTAGATGTACTCTGATGGAAGACTCTGACAAAGAAGAGTGTGAATTCCAGGGGTGATGAAGCTTCGACGTATTTGTCGAAGTATGTGATCGGAAGGGTGGGAAGAAGAGTCAAGACAAATTGTGACGATGATGAGGATAGGTGGTGGGAACCACATCAATTTTAGCACCGCGTCAGATGATACAGGAGAGTGTGAGACACACATATGCCATGTGGGAGTGGGAAGAAAAGGTGATATTTGGATTAAGATTTTTTAGGAGGGAACAAATTTCAATCCATAACTTGGATTTAAGAATGGTTACATTCGTTGGAAATATCTTGATGGGAAAAATCCAACTATGATATTTGGTTAGAGGAAATAATAGAGGAAAATAAAGAGAAAACCCAATAGGCCTTGGGCCTAGGTTTCAGGAGAGAGGAAAGGCCAAAATAAGAATCCTTTAGATATCAATCCGAAGAAGCTCAGGAAAAATTATGCAGTGAAGGTGGATCCAATAGCATTAGAAGATTAGGACCTTAGGGAAATAAGAAAAGTGGAATATCGGTAAGGATCAAAGTAAAGATTCTATAAAATGATTAATATATTTCCTCACATGCCTCTCAATGATGGAGAGGCTATGCGAACAAAGTGTCCTTACACACCTGCTCCTGGAAAATAAAAGAACGATATTAGCCATGCAATCAAAATAAGACTAGCTAATACAATAAAAAATATATTCCCTGCCTTTAAACCAACTTATAATAGAGTGTTATGTTTATTGAACAATAATATGGTGATTGTAGGTGAGTTTTCTAAGACTGCATAAGCTAGTTCAAAGAAGAAGAGTAGAATCCATATGCAAGAGAATAAGTATGAAGTCATGAAAAAATACATGTCAACAAGAGGATACAAAATTTAAATTTTCAATCAACAAATAATAAGCCACAAACTCATCTAAGACATGCAGTATAACATCAAGTCGTGCAACCAAATAAGATCATTGAACACTTCAGAATCAATGAATAGTTTAAAACAAACGTCAACAAAACATCATAGGTCATTAGGCATCATGAAGGCATTTAAAATCATCAAATCGAAAGGAATAATCAACACCCATAAAAACAATCATCCAACAAGATAAAACCCCCAACTCCCTCAAGGTAGGTGAAGACATAACATTAGGCTCAAGCAGTAGAGGATTAGGAAATATGATTGAAATTTAAGTAGGGGGGGCCTTTCCTTTCACTTGTAAAATAAAAAGTAAATGGGGGGTTGTTGCGGTCACAACAACTGGTGACACAATGGAAGAACCAATTATCTCTGTAAATAGAAATCTAGGGCCAATAGAGTTTTAAAGATAAGTTCATCAAAATGCAGACAAATTTCCAATAAGCATGGGTACCACAATGATGCCAAAATTCTAAAAGATATAAACCAATATTTTTAGTACTTAAAATCTAACACACCCTTTTCAAAGAGATTATTAATGAGATAAATTCTTTTATTGGATGCACACTTCAGATTTGTTTTGGTTTGATCATGGGTTTTCACTTTTAAGACAAGAAAACATCTACATAAGTGTTTTCTTCATCTCTATTTTCTCGTCATTGCTTCACTGCCAGCAAGTGTCCATAGCCCCTACAAAGTTGTCTTAGTACCATACAATCATATTCCCGCTGCCAGCAGGCATCCATAGCCTCAACAATTTTACTTGTACTTCCCACATTATTAATAGTTCTTTCAACTTCCTTTTTTATTTCAGAAAATGCTCACCCTTTAAATTTCAGATATTGATATGCATATGCACATAGGGTGTGAAGGAAGCAAGGTGATATGAGAGTAGCCTTTATTCGTTGAGTAGATGTTATGAAATTTAGTTTAACCCATAGGTCTCCCCAAAAACCCTCATAATATTTTCCATCTTATTAATGTGAAGTGGATGGAACTCAAAGAAAAGAGTGGATAGACACGTTCCTATACTTATGGGTTATCCTCGCATGATCATTGGGAACATGTGTTCCACCACAAATATTAGTCTGTACTTACAGCTGAGAACCTTATAAATGGTCATTCAGATAGAGTAACCCATGCATGTTATGACTTGTAAGAAAAATTCTTCAGTATGCGACCAGAATTGACCAACCCCTTCACCAAAATTCAAAGTGAAATCCTGAAGGAAGACTAAGACTCAAATCAACTCAGGGAAATACCAACAGTCAAATCAAAATATGGGAGGAATCTACATAAACATAAGGCTAAATTGAAATAAGAAGTGAATTCATGAAAATAAAACTAAACTAAAAGGAAATTTGAAGATAGAATGTCAATCATCAAAAGGACTAAAGCTGGATGAAAAAACTAATTTAAGAGAAAACAACAACGAGTAATAAATATGGCAGTAGCAACAAAA
>ML798375.1:387749-412691 GCA_009831015.1 Picea engelmannii | reverse complement strand
AAGAAGTGAATTCATGAAAATAAAACTAAACTAAAAGGAAATTTGAAGATAGAATGTCAATCATCAAAAGGACTAAAGCTGGATGAAAAAACTAATTTAAGAGAAAACAACAACGAGTAATAAATATGGCAGTAGCAACAAAAAAAGTGTTTTTGGTTGACAATTGACAGTAAACCAAAGGAAATCAACAAAAATTGGCTAATTAATATCAATCCGAATGAAAATATTCTAAGAGTTTTTGATATGAAATGAAAACAAACCAGAGTATGATAATTGATTATCTAATGGAAAATATTTTGTAAAACAAATCTCAAATCCAATTGTCATATACGATTTTCTTTTCACTTAGTGTGACAAAACAATTTCGAGAATCAAGAAATATGGGTTAATGTAAATGCGCAATCAAAACATATTTTTGAAAACCAATTTCATGAAATGCTCCCTATACCCATATTCTCTCAAGATTTCTTGGGATAATCAATTCCCTTGTAATTTTCAAAACACTAAATTTTCCAATAACATAAATTACATTTATCACCAAAGTGTCATTTTTTCTTTTCCATAAAACATAATTATTAATACCATTTTTTTTTTGATAATGCAAAGAAATATCACAACTATGGAGCTTATCAAAATGGTCATGAAAATGAATCCAAATATCAATTAGATCAGAAACCAATAAGTGAGTAAATAAATGGGAATATATTTCTGATGACCTGATAAGTTGGTGACAATCTTTATTTATCAATGCAAGACTATTGCAAAGGAATATGTAAGGTAGCTAGAGAGGTAGTGGAGGGGGCAGAGGGCCCATAGTGATAATAGTGGAGGTCATTCAATGTAAGGTGGACTAGGTCCACTATATTATTAAATAAGGCCCACTATGGTAGTTAGATATAATAAATGGGTAGTTAGATATAATAAGTGTAAGAGGACTTCTTAGAAGGTTCTACTTCTAGAAGATTCCTCCTCTAGAATGTTCTTAGGTGATGGTAGCACTATATAAAGGGGTTCAAGCAATGTAATGAAACATGAAGAGAAATATTGTATTTGGAGCGGTATCTCAATAGGAGGATGCCCCCTCGAAGAGGCAAGTGAAGAGGAGATGATCCCTTCCATAATAGGATCCATTGTATGGTGTTTCCCTACCTCAAGGGTTTTCTGGTAATAAAGAAGATTTTGCATATTGTTCTTGTATATATACTGTGGTTCTTTTTTATTCAGTATTTGGATCTTAACAAGTGGTATCATAGCACTTTCCTTGGGCAGACATTGTGGGCAAATATTTTTTATTTTTGTAGATTTTTTTTTTCGGAGCAGAAAACAGAGGGCATATTTATGTATAAATTTGCAGAAACGTTTTCGGTATATTTATGTGCAAAATTTGCAAAAAAGGGTTGTAGATCTGAGCTCCTCTCAGAAAAACACCCAATTTGAAAAACAAAATCTTCCGAGATGGAGTCCGGGAAGTCAAGATATTGAAATCTGGAAATTTTCAGGATTTTTTCCGCGGACGACGGCGAGAATTTTTTTATTTATTTTTATTTTTTTATTTTTAGCATTTGGAGGCCAAATTTGCCCAAATAAATTACAGATTTGAGTTCCTCTCACAATTTCACCCAATTTCAAAAAAAACAATCAGCCAAAACGGAGTCCGGGAAGTGAAGTTATGAGCATTTTAACTTCAACAGTTTTTTAGGGTTTTTCCCAAAAAACTGCAATTTCCTGCCGAAACTTATTGGGTCTATTTTTTGGGTTTTTTCATGACGGATGCAGAACCGAAGAGTTCATAGGGTGCTCAGATGGCTATTTCCTCTCAAACCCTGAAAGAAATTCTTGATTCATTCAAAGCCCAATTGTTTCACACATTGGATGACAGATTTGATGCATTTGTACATGGCCTCACAGTCATCCTCACAAATAACCTCACAGACAACCTCAATGATAGTTTTTGTAGTATTCAAGATTCATTGAATAACATGCAGGAGAAATTTCTTATGGGGGGCCTTAGTGATGAATATAATCAAGAAATATATGCTTGGTATGATTTTGAGGCAGATTGTGATGATTGGTATATGGATAGTTGTCATTTCTGGGATGACAACCACTTTCATATTTTATTTGATGACTCTACTCCACCTTCTGTAGAGAACATCAATGTCCCACATCAGGAGCTAGTTACCAATGTTTATTTTAAATATTCTACAGTGGTATTATTCATTCCAAATTCTGCTATGACCCTTTTCCACTGTGTGGATGGATCTTCTTATTTGGATCCACATGATAGGTGTCAGTCTTTGGAGCATCATTTGGAGTTGGTTATTGGGTTCCAAAATCTTCCACGAGGAGTTCACATGAGCACTTGGACTTGGGACCCAGGCTTACAATGGTGGTTGGACTACTTCATCATGGTGGATTTCCTTTCTACATGGGGCCTTGGTTCTTCAGTCTTCTTCAGTATTATGGTCCACAATTATCCATGGGACCCTAGTATATGGTTGTACATCAAGCGTTGAGGACAACGCTTTCATAAGGGGGATGGAATGTAAGGTAGCTAGAGAGGTAGTTNAGATATAATAAATGGGTAGTTAGATATAATAAATGTAAGAGGACTTCTTAGAAGGTTCTACTTCTAGAAGATTCCTCCTCTAGAATGTTCTTAGGTGATGGTAGCACTATATAAAGGGGTTCAAGCAATTTAATGAAACATGAAGAGAAATATTGTATTTGGAGTGGTAGCTCAATAGGAGGATGCCCCCTCGAAGAGACAAGTGAACAGGAGATGATCCCTTCCATAATAGGATCCATTGTATGGTGTTTCCCCACCTCAAGGGTTTTCTGGTAATAAAGAAGATTTTTCATATTGTTCTTGTATATATATATTGTGGTGCTTTTGTATTCAGTCTTTGGATCTTAACAGAATATGAGCATTCAAGTTTCAGATTAACACTTCCCTATTTTTCTTTTATTCCAAGAGAAAAATTCAAAGTTGTTGGTTGCAAAATACATTTTCCCAAGTTGCATAACAAAAGAGAAAGGTGTTATCAACTCTTAGACAGTTTGGGAAGAAATCCGCCTCTTATTTAACTGGATTACTGAAATAAAAATTAACTAAATTGAAAAGTAATGACTGAAATTAAAACTAATTCTAGGAAAAGCATGCTAAGCTAAAATAAAATGTAACTAAGTTGGTTTTCATAACACTCTATGTGAAAACTAGTGCAATTATCAAGTATCATCCACTATGCATTCAAACAAGTATCACGACCTTCTTCCTAAGCAATAAGCACTAGGTGCTTTCCCACATTTTTCCCTTCAAAAAGAGACATAGTGTCATTGATTGTTATGAGTTTTGGATCTCTGGACAGAATGTCTTATTCCTGAAATCAGATTCAATCAAATTAAGCAAACAAGACCATAACAATTCAATCCCATTTATCATCTAAAGATACCAATCCGCCAACAAACATTAGTCATAAAAAATATGATTGAAAACTTATCAACATTGCACCCCAAGGAATGTGTTTCCTCTGATTATGAATAAAATTATTTTTGGGTTTGAGGAGTTCTAAAGAGTGTAGGATCAATAGATTGATAAGTTATATCCCACAAGGAAATGACATCTTGAAAAATCACCATCATGGCTAAAAAAGTAAATGATGAGAATTCAAAATTTGAACCTTATAAGTTGCATTGACATATTTCATAAAGGTATTTACAACTCCCAAGCATTTGAATATATTCAACATGATATAAGTGCAAATTTATCAGCCATGATAAAAATAATATTTCTCAATATTGTAACTTTAATAGTTTGAAATCAACAAATCTAAATGATGAAAACATATTGTTGAAGAAAATATTAGGTCTGAAAATCCATCCAATGGACAGTGGTGAGATTGATTCTTTGATCAATCAGTAAGTTGGGTAATAGAAATATTAGTTCCCAAGTAATTTATAAAAAAGACATCAGTAGAGATATTTAAGTTACCATGTTGTCTAGAATTGTCAAAAAATGCATCTAGACAGTGTGAATGAATGTCTCTTGATGTTGTGTATGAAAGGATGATTGAATGAAGAAATCTACAAGATAAAAGATGAAACTCATTATTGAAAAATAAATTGAACAGAGCATAAGGTGTGTGCATCTACGCTTGCAAATTAAAACTAAAAGTGATAACATAAAATAACTAAAATGAAATAAAAAATAAACTAAGTTCGTTATGATAAAAAGGTCTAAACAGAAAAATCATGTTGGTTGAAAGTGATCAAAGAAAAGAGTGAATGTGAAAGAAAATATTTGGATAACTCCAAACCCAAGGAAAAATAATCATCTCAGGAGATTACAAGGATTGGGAGTGGCTTGAATTTCAGATGGGAAGATTTTTAATACTCAGAATTTAATATTAATATGTATGGGACAACAAGATCAACCCTCATAATCAATTTCATCAAGAAAACGATTTCAATTAGAATCGTATTCATATGATGATTGAATATCTTTGAGTGATCATTTGCATCCCAAGAGGAACTAAATAATATCTTCATTTTAACATATTCCACTTGTAATATGAAAACATTCTTGGACAAGATTTGACATGATGATCATGCATAAAATCAGTGATGTAACAATTACCCAACACATGGAAGAAATTTGAGAATAAAATGAAGTAAATTTTTTCCCATATCAAAATTAAATTGAAAAATCCAATTAAGGGGAAATTAGTGGTCAAGCCTTCTATTTCTCTCCACCTCTGTTGAGAATTCAATTTTTGATCATCGAACAATAATGAAAAGAAAAAGAAAACATAAAACTAATTAAAAACTAGAAAGAAAAACAAAACTATGCAAAGAAAGACACTAGTCTATCTACCCTACTCCTTTCCTACGCTACTAATGGATGAAAAATGAGCTATGTAAAATCATAATGCCAATGTATCCATCCAGGTAATCCCAAGCCTGCAAACATATGTTCAAGACAAAATATTAGTGACAGAGCTTGGAATAAGAATCGACTAAAAGTAGGAAAAAATAACTCATGATAAAATCGATTGACCATATTAAATATATGATAATGATAATTCATGGGAAATCGTTCCAAGTAAAATCTCTCCAACCATGTTTCAATTCTATCATAGAATTTATGGAAGGAGTTCGATGGAAATTAGCATACCAAATGAGAATTGTGCATAGAGTTTGTATAAAGTGTGCTTGGTGAGAGAATCTATGTGCTAACAAAGTAGTTTATCCCTGAAGACAAACCAAAAGAATGAGGTCATGTCATAACCATCAACATAGAATGAAGTGCCTCATTATCTTGGAAAACCTCCTTGGACACATACTTCAAGTAACCAACTAATTGGGATAGATTAGTGAGATCATAATATATGCATGGTTTAGAACCGACCATGGTATGAGAGATAATTTTGAAACAATGGTGAGATCCACTAGTATTAACAATATTCAACAAAGGGATACTTCAACAAGGAGATTCACTATTTATCAAAAATGAAGAAGAAAAATAAGAACACGCCCTTTGATACACATTTTCTATGGAATTCTCTTCATCCCATGAAAAAGGCTAATAAGGCTTGGTTATAAAAAGTTCATGGGAAGGGGCCATATCCTCTCTATATTCCAAATGCACACCACCACCATTAATTACTTCAATAAGGGTAAGGCCCATTGAGTCTATTTGAGTCATATGATGGGTGGTTTCTTGCAAAATTAATCCATTAAAAATATCAGGATATAAATAGAAATAAGTGGAAGCATTTAGAGAATGAAAAGATTCTCTTGAAAAAGAGGTATTTTCAGAAAGTGACTCCCTCACTGGTAGTTCCTCCTCCTTGAGCACGTCGATTTTTTATTTTGAATCAATGGGATTCGCATTAGGTGTGGTTTCACAATCAACATGTTCTTCCTCAAGATAGTTTTTCTCTTGTAAACAAGAAGTGGGTTGTTGTGTTACAAGAGTAATGTCTTGTATGTTTATTTCTTCTCTTTTAGTGAAAAAATCAGCGTGGATGTCTTTCTCCTGCACAAAACGAGGATCAAAAATATCTTCCAAAGAATATTCATGGTTAGAAGAGAGGAGAAAATTAAAAGAATTGTTAGAACAATAAGTTTCAATAAATGATCCATCAACAATATGAAAAAATTCTAGCTCTATGTCAGTTATACAAGGAGAATTTGTAACAATAGGAAAATTCAAATCAAGAATAACTAATTCCAAATTATCCATGGGTGAGGAAAGATTCATTTCATGAATGTCTATAATTTTTTTATTAACAAAATGATCAGGATTCAAGTTTTTCCCCATAGCTTCCTCGTCCATCCCTTATGATGGAAAATATGAGATAGGATAATCAGAGCCTGACATAACCATCAGTGTGACTTGAAATGTCCCATTATGAATATGAAAACCCTCCTCTTGGGATTCTACTAAAAAATATGAACTTGAAGTTACAACAAAAGAAGTATCCATTTCGTCACAAGGAATGTAAGGGGGAATGGAGTGGTGGGAGGATACATAGGTTTCTTCCAAAAAAAAAAAATCTATTAGATATATATCCCCCATAGTAAATAAATATCCAGACATATGAATTCCATCCAAACCATAAGAATTTTCAACATTTTCGTTTAAATCTAAATCCACATGTAAAAGAACATTAAAACATGATTTAGATTCTTCATCCACAGACTCGTATGTTTAACTAGCAAGAGAAACTAAACATGATATCAAATGATTTTTATAGGGTCTATCTTCCAAAGGAAACCTATAGAAAATATGGTTAAATATGATAACAAAATCTTTAAGAGATTCATCCTCATTCCTTCAATTCTAATATCTATGCACATAAATTATGATAGCAATAACTCTCAAAAGTAGGAAAAAATTCATGCATAAATTATTCCCATGTGTGAATAGATGCAACTGACAAGGTCTTACACAAACTCTTGACTCAACCTGCAAAGGTGAGGGTGAATAACCTGCAAATAATATTTCTATCAGTAATATTGTGAGAACCACAAAAATTCCAGAAATTAAAAGCATGTTCTGGTGTAGAGATTTCACCCTCGCCATCAAATCTAAGTTGTGAAAAGAAATGTAAAATGATTCTAGGAGGTTTTGTAGGTATAGTAACATAATAACACCCCGATACGAGATGGATCCATTAGTAAATTAAAGCAAAAAATCAATGAAAATGACTCCACAGGATCAACTTGTCATCTGGCCCTCCTTATAGCGCCATTTTTGTTGACCAGACAAAATGGCCCATTCAATAAGATGAGGGGAAATGCCTGATGGTAGGTCCCAATCAAACCCACTCTCATTTGGGGTAGAATTTCCCGGGAGTTTATGGGCCTTGCTGTCGCTCATAATTAAAAGTTAAAAAAAAAATGGGGAAAGACAGTGGACTTCCCCCAAAAGAGTTATAGATAATTCTAAGGCTAATCTAACTAAAATTTATCTAATCTAATCAAACTACTTATAAGAAATCTCGGCTGAAAAACTAATAGAATGAGTGCAACGAAAGATAACCATTAGAACTAGAAATAGTTGATGTATTCTAATGGTAAATGAAAGTAATAATGTTGCAGATGCACATAAAAATAGTTGAACAATACATCTATAACATAATTTATGTGCCCATTAAGACACATGTGATAGAATGAGAAAACAAAACTAAGTGCATAAATAAGTCATACAATAGAATCCTATCTACTCAAGCAGAAGCTAATGCATAAATAATAGTCTCTCCTACATCTATCAAAGCCACACATTTCAGAAATGCCTCCTGCTCTTTATTATTGAGAAGTAAAAATACCATCCTTTGTTAAAAAGGGAAAAAATCATTATACATTCAACTAGATCCCTTTTATAGAACAAGAGAGAGACTCTTCAGTTTTCATGACCATTCGTTTTGTTTTTCCCTAATTTTATCTTTTTTACATTTCAAATTTCTCTGGAATTTCAAAAAGGTAGATATAAAAGTTACAAATGGAAGCTTAAGATACTCTCAGGTGGTTACATTCGCCCTATGACAGTTTACCAATGATAACCTATTTAAATTTATTATTCACTCTACTTGTTGGGTCATTTTATGAATTTCTTGTGTTGTTCTGGGCGATTTTTGCTCTGATACGATGAACAATATAATTTTGTCTTGTTTTCCTCTATCTTAGCTTTGTGTTTAGCTATTTCTAGATCAATTTCATTGTTGGTAGCTCAATATAATATTGTTTGAAGTCTGTATGTCCAGTTCTGTATTTGAATTCAAGTTATGTCTGTGTTTTTCATTTTTGAGCAATTTACACTCTCAATCTTCCCCCATTTTATATTCCATCTTTTTCTTCGCTTCTCAATATTTCTATCAAGCTATCCTGGGCTTGATTTCATTACGTCTAGCCCCATATATGACTTCTTGAAGTTGGTATGACCATTCGCCCCCCCCCGCCCCAAATCTCTGGTTATTGGTTTTCTATATTATGTGATGTATTTTGTCAGTTGTTAGAACTAGAGACCTATACCATTGCATTTCTCTATTTGATACATTTCCAATGAGGTATCACGGGCCTCATTCTGACATTTTTAGCAAAAGTTATGATTGTTTAAAAATTCTCACTCAACAACCATTGACCGGGCCCATGGGTTAATTTGGACCCTTAATTCTTGAACATGCAAAGGAGAAAACCCATCAGATCAATGGTTTTGGTTAATTATCCATTTGACCTCGAAAATGGTAGAGTGTGCACCTACAACTTTTCATTGGAGTCTTCATATCTCCTATTCAATTCCCATCCCTACGTATTAACTCTGAGAGCGAGATCTAGCCGTTAAACGGATCAAGAGAAATCTGCATCACCCATTGGGGGAGCTCTTTCATAGTCTGATATAATGTATCAGTTAAAATGGATATAAGAAAATAATCGAAGAATATTCCTTCTTCAATTCGCATGATGAAGGTTAAAGACCTAAAAATGTGATGATGTGTATTCAGAGCTAATCATTCGGTATTTAGAAAATTTGTGAAGTTTCAAGGTATTGACAAGAGGTATCGAGGAATATTCTCTCATAGCTCCATTTTTCATGCGAAATATATGGATCATCCTTTCAATGAAGATCAACAGTCACGATTAAAATTCATTCAGATTCTGAAGGACACCGTTCGGAGTGTTAACTCCGACCATCCAAACTTATAACTCGAATATTGTTTGCATGAAAAATATCTGACCGTTCACTCAGGGAAAAGATCAATGACTCGGGAGAGTTTCTCTTTGGGAATCCACTCAAGGTTTAATCTTGTGAAACTTTGCAAAGTAATAAGATCGTGGTTCCAATTTTGGTTTCTTATAAGGAAAAGGGACTTAGCTTCAAAATAGCATGCGTAATTCACTAAAGAATCTAGTTGCAAAAAACATTTATATGTGAAAGAAGAAGATAAGGATTCTACCTGAGGCAACGAGGGAACATTCGCTAGCTAAGAAACATAAATAAATCTTTTTACTATAGGTACTTTAGCCATAAGGTCATCAACTCTGAGAAAGAATGAAGGTCATCAATCGAGTAGTGAGTGAAAAGCAATCCCAACCATTCATCAGGGCAAGGTCGCTGGAGTGATTTCTAGTATTAGGAGTAGATGTACTCTGATGGAGAAGGACTCTGACAAATAAGAGTGTGAATTCCAAGGACGATGAAGCTTCAACGTCTTTGTTAGAGTATGTGATCAGAAGGTTTGGAAGAAGAATTAGGACAAATCCTGATGATGATGAGGATAGTTGGTGGGCACCACATCAATGTTAGCTCCACGTCAAATGACATAGGAGAGTGTGAGCTGTGTGAATGCCACTTGGGAGTGGGAAGAAAAGGTGACACTTGACTTAGTAAATTTTAGGAGGCCATAAATTTCAATCCAAAACTCAGATTTAACAATGGTTACATTCATTGGAAATCTCTCGATGGGAAAAATCCAACTATGATATTTGGTTAGAGGAAATAATAGAGGAAAATAAGGATAAAAATCAATATTCCTTGGGCCTATGTTTCGGGAGAGAGGGAAGGTCAAAAGAAGAATCCAATGGAGATCAATCCGAAGAGGCTAAAAAAATTATGCAGTGAAGGTGGATCCAATAGCCTTAGA
Organism: Picea engelmannii; assembly: GCA_009831015.1. Taxonomy (NCBI): domain Eukaryota; kingdom Viridiplantae; phylum Streptophyta; class Pinopsida; order Pinales; family Pinaceae; genus Picea; species Picea engelmannii. The sequence goes on along the minus strand of ML798375.1, from coordinate 402,546 downwards.
ATCTTAGGACCTTAGGGAATTAAGAAAAGGGGAAGCTTGGTAAGGATCAAAGTCAATATTATAGAAAATGATGAACAAATTTCTTCACAAGCCTCTCAAGGGTGGAACGGATATGCTAACAAAGTGTCCTTACACACCTTCTCTTGCAAAACAAAAGAATGATATCAAACATGCAATCGAAATAATACTAGCCAATAAAATAAACAATATATTCCCTTCTTTTAAACCAACTTATAAGAGAGTGTTATGTTTATTGAACAAAAATATGGTGACTTTAGATGGGTGTTCTAAGACTACATAAGATAGTTGAAACCAAAAGAGTAGAATCCATATGCAATATCATAAGTATGAAGTCATGAAGCAATACATGTGAGAAATAGGATGCAAAATTTGAATTAGTCAATCAACAAATAATCAACCACAACCTCATCCAATACATGCAGTAGAACATCAAGGTGTGTAGCCAAATAGGATCATCAAACACTTCAGAATCAACGAATAGTTTAAAATAGATGTCAACAAAACATCATATGTCAATAAGCATCATGAAGACATTTAAAATCATCAAATCAAAACGAATAATCAACACCCATCAAAATAATCATCCAACAATATAAACCCCCAACTCCCTCAAGGTAGGTGAAGACATAACATTAGGCTCAAGTGGTAGAGGTTTAGGAAATAGGATTGAAATTTAAGTAGGGTGCCCCTTTCCTTTCACTTGCAAAAGAAAAAATAAAGGGGGGGTTGTTGCGGTCACAACAAGTGGTTTTTAAACAAGGTTGATAAGTGCCATGTCTCTTCTAACATATGATGTCATTGAAATACATATCTAGACTAAGTTTATCTCCAAGGACTTGGGATAGACGATCCCAATTATTAATTTTTATTGACTGTATGAGGGTAAGTAGGGTATCTATGATACTTTTTTTGACCTCCAATATGTTAAAAAGGAGAAGGTTATGATGGGATGAACCATGGATTTTTCTACATCCAAAGAAGAGGTATGGGGTACAGATTATAGGATACATACAAATGCTACATACTTCAAGAAAACGTTAGAATAATTTGAGTTTGTAGATGTGGAGCCTTTGAAAATGATCCCTACTTGGTGAAATAATAGAGGAGGATTAGATGGGATTCGCAAAATTATTGACATATTTCTGGCCTCTAAATATTTGATGGAAATATGAAGTTAATAATTTCATTGGTAAAATTTGTTGGCTTTTAGATCATAGTACTATATTTCTTGAAATGGGTATACAAAATGACAAGCCACTTATTCCTTATGAATTCAAGGATCTTTTGTTAGAAGGTAAGCTTTATAAGAATTCGATTAAACATGAATGGAAAATATATGTTCCAACCTTGACGCGCACAACGTTTTCTTAGTTCATTTATGCACTAGAAAACATTAAAAAGGAAATTATGGATTGGGTTTCTATTAAGAGGAAAAACATTGGAAATCAATTAAACGAGGATGAAAGGAAATTAATTTTTTATTGAGGGGAACAAGAATAGCCTTTTCAGTCAGGAGGAGGTTTTTAAAATGGAAGAGATAGAGGTTAAAAAAAAAGGCATATAGGGAGGATGAATGGAGGATGACAATCAATGCCCTATATATTGAGAGAGTAGGTGAAAATAGAAAAAATTCCATGATTTTACTAAACATATGAAAAGGGTAAATACCATCTAGGAAACAACAAATGTGGAATTTAAACAATAGATAAAGAGAGAGATTATTTACAAAATATTTTCAAGGATCCTCAGAGGGAGAACATAAAAGATATCTTAAATATCTCTTGTTTCTTCCCAAGGTTTGTAGCAAAAGAAAGAAATCAAATTCTAAAGGAAGTGGTCTCCAAGGATGGATTACAAACTATTTTGGCCTCCTTGAAAAGAGAAAAAAGTGTGGGCCTAGATGAGTAGACTGCAGAATTTGTTTTCTATATTTCCTAACTTACTAGAGGATGTTTTACTAATAGTGACTGGGTAGATTAAAAAAATCATGAAAGGTGTAAACCTCATCAAATGTTGCATTTATGGAACTAATCCAAAAAAATACAAGCCTAATTCCTTTTAGGATTGTAACCTAGTATCCTTATGTAATTGCTTATACAAAATTTTCTTGAAAGTTATAGAGGTTAAGGTTAAAAAAAAAATTCAAAATCCATTTCATGAGAAAAAATTGGTTTCTTGGAGAACAAAGAAAATTATGAGGCAATTGAAGCATCCTAGGAATGCATTCACACTATCAAGACTAAAAATTGTTAGATTTTGATTAGTTTCATTAAAATTAGATTTACCATATCATTTTTATCTTCTTTTAACATTCAATAATCATATACTGAAATATATAAGCTGCATATAAAAAATCACAATGAGACACCAATATTTATCTTGGGAAAACCACAAACTCGGGGAAAAACCCAACCAACTTTTCTCATAGAGAATCTTTACAATATTCCAATACAACCATGAACAAGATCTATTCACAAGAGAAACCCGACAATTAAGAAACCCTGATAAAAAATACTTATATTCTTCTTTTCAAACCCTATAGAGGGTAGACAACTGAGCAACACCAAAAGGTTGGCACAAGATAGGTGCATAACTAGAGAAATATCACACCACAAAACTGGCACAAATGGAAACTTATAACAACAACTACAACTCCAATTGCAACTATAACTGCAACTGCAACTAGAATGAAGAAACTGGGAAGCACCACATAACCTTAGCGCAAATATTCTAGAGGTAGCACACACGAGAAATCCCTAAGATCCACCAAGAATATCCTTCCCCAAGTGGGGCGCACTCTCCAAGAGAACCAGAAAATAGAAGTAGTGAAACTGATGAAACCACAACTACAAATTCCTAGTGCACACTCCAAAAGGAGAATTGTCTAAATGTACAAATGAACTAACCCAAACTTGTATTTATACTAATACGAGAACCTATCTAGGTCCAACTTCTTATTCTCGATCTTCAAATTTACTTTATTATTTCTGTGGACCGACTTCTCTTCCTAGAAATTATATTTCCAATTTAAAATTATTTCCTTTGGGTCGACTTCTCTTTTGTGGTCTTCTATTTCACTTTATTATTTTCTAAGGTGTTCTTCAACTGTTCAATGGTCTTCATTTGACTTCATCGAATATTCTTCTTCTCTAAGAAAAAATGTCTAAGAGGGAATACCTCCCACAGCTACCAAAACATCAACACTCCCTCTTATCTAGGGAGGTATATTTCCACGATGTCTTCATCAAGTAGTCCACTGACTACTCTGCAATCAAATAGTAGCACACAAATACTACCATGCCATCGATAGATTAAATTATCCACCACAGTCTCTATTACTATGTTGCAATCAATCAATAACACACAACTACTTCTAAGCAGTCTAGTAGTCTCCACAACTACATAGAAATCAACTAGTAGCACACAACTACTACAATGCTATCCAATAGTACAATTTTTTTGTCATAGTAATACACAACTACTTCCATAGTAGTAAAATACTATTGTCATAATCTCACGACTAATTAGGAATCCACTAGTAGCACAAAACTACTAGCATGTTGTCTAGTAGTGCACAACTACTACCATAGTCCTCACAACTATGTAGCAATCAACTAGTAGCACAAAACTACTAGAATTTTTTCTAGTAGTACACAACTATTTCCATAGTATCCATGACTAGATAGAAATCAACTAATAGAACACAACTACTAGTGTGTTTTCCAATAGTACACAACTACTTCCATAGTCTCATGACTACGTAGAAATCAACTAGTAGCACACAATTACTACTAGAATGTTGTCTAGTAGTACACAACTAATTCCATAGTCTCACGACTACATAACAATCAACTAGTAGGAAACAACTACTAGCATGTTGTCCATTAGTTAAAAACTACTTCCATAGTCTCATGACTATGTAGCAATCAACTAGTAGCACACAACTACTAGCATGTTGTCTAGTAGTACACAACTACTGCCATAGTATCCATGACTATTCTATGATGTGTTTTCTCTCTCAGTAGTATTATTCACACCTATCCACATTGCATGGCATAGGAAATACTATGAACATAGCCCCATTCACACCTAGATACCTTACATGGCATAGGAAAGGCTATGTTGTAAGTCTTACTCACACCCAACCACCTCACATGGGATAGGAAAGACTTGTACCTGGATGTCCATTACTCCCTCATTCACCTCACATGAATGATCTGGGAAACCCTTGGCCAAAGGGGTTAGCTAGATGGAGGATAAATATCACACCTCCCTCTCAACGAGAGTGTACATTCTGCAATACACCAAGCTTGTCTTTGAAGTACTCATACTTCACTCTAGACAAAGGCTTTGTGAAAATGTTTGCTATATACTCATATGTGGATATGTATCGGAGCTCCACAACTCCTCTTTGCACGATGTCTTGGATGTAGTGGTATTTGATCTCTATATGCTTCGCATTTTCATGAAATATAGGATTCTTTGAAGGATTCATGCAACTTTGATTATCACTCTGTATCAAAGTTGGCTCCAACTCTATATCAACTAACCCTGCAAGCAACTTGCAAGGTCACATTGCTTCACAACTTGCAATACTATTTGCAATATACTCTGCCTCTTTTGTACTAAATTCCACCGACATCTGCTTCTCTGCTCAACCATGATATCATACCTAATCCCAAACCAAAGAAACAACATGATGTGCTTTTCCCACCCACTGCACTCTCAGAGTTTGTATAACCTTGCAACTTTACTTCATTGTTCGAGAAAATCTAAGTCCATATCCAACTGTATTGTCCAGGTACCTCAACACATGATTTGTTGCAAACTAATGTACGTGTCTAGGCTCAACCATGTAATGACTCATTGTGTTCACTGCAAAGGATATGTCTAGTCTGGTGTTAACCAGGTACATCAAGGATGTGATCAATTTTATGTACATCGTGGGATCAACCAAATATGAAAATGAATCACTCAAATGCTTCATATTCATAACCATAAGTGTGACCATGGACTTGCATTCCATCATCTTGAACCTCTACAGGATATCAAATGTATATGTTCCTTGGCTAAGGAAAATCTCATCTATGTCACACCTCTAATCCCATAAAATCCAAATCCTTCATTTTGAACAATGAAGTGAGTTCCCTCTTGCACCCATATGTTAGCTTCTTATCCCCTATAAGAAACATCTCATCCAATATCAAGGGGAAACCATCCCCAAGCTCATCAAAATAAGTGTTTGGCATACCCTTCCCTAGGTTCCTGCTTAAGCCTGTACAAAGATTTCTTCAATTTGTAGACATGAGAATCCTTTTCATGTATCTTGTGGCTACTCTATGTACACTTCTTATGGATACTTGAGGAAGTGTCTTATCATAATATTCTCTCCCTTGATGGGATAATCTTATGGCCACAAATCTATCTCTGTACATATCTATGCGGCCATCTGTAACATGCTTGATCTTGTAGATGCACTTGGAAGTGACCACTGAATTCCCTTATGGTCTCAAAACCACTTCCCACACATAATTCTTCATGATGGAATGGTACTCTTCCATTATGGAATCCTTCCATACTTTCTTCTTAGAAACTTCCTCAAAAGTGGAAGGTTCTGAATTGATGATATTCCTCATTAGTGACACATAGTTGGAAAAATTGTGTGGTCTCTTTCTCTCTCTGGAACTGAGGCAAAATCCATATCCCGGTCCTTATGAATGGATTCCTCCTCTGTCACTAAAACAAGGGAACCCTCCCAAGAGGTCTCATATCTCCTCGAAGCCTCTGAAGCTTTGATCTAGCCTCCTCAACTCATGTCACTTGTCTATCATTCTTGGAAGACATCTCTCTCTCCCATCTAAATATTAGGAGGGATAGTTTCTGAATGAAAGTCTCTAAGCCACTGAATCTCCTTGAGATCATGCTCATTTTTATTCTACATGCTCCCTCTGAATATTGACTCCCTCTAAGTCTATATAATCTTTGGATCCATCTACTCCCTATGAATGTGCAAACCTCCTTTGAAGTCTGATCTCCTATAAATTGTCCTGGGGAGGTTGCTCCTCCCTACTATATCCTAAAGGATGACTCCCTATGAACTATAGCTCTTTATAAGATGGTACTTGGTGGGGCCACATACCTCACCACTAGTGGATTCATCTGCTCCTCCTCATAATATGTCTCATCAATTCCATATATATGTATCCACTTTGCATCCTGCAAAGTATCATGGGACCATGCTAGTCTCTTCTTGGTCACTGCAACGATTCTGGGTAGGCCCTTTTGGCTCTACTATCTCTTCCCAATGATATGAAGAGTGATCAACTCAACTAGAGTAATTTGTACAGTCATCTTCAGAGCCTTTTGTTCCTTACAATCAATCTCCATATGAGATACTTTGTATCCCGTAAAAGTACCCTTCTTGTCAAAAAGTTCTTACTTTGTACTCTTCTCCTTCATTACATGGATGTGTACAATCATGTACACAACTCTATGTGTGTATACTCTTCTCATGTATCATCTAGATACCATCTAATATGTTGCCTCCTGCAACCGTCATTATATCTCCCTCTCAGATATATCATCTGTGAATGGCCCGGAACAAGAGAAACAACAAGGGAAAACAATGGACAAGAATAATATTCTTATAATAAGAACAATAATAAAAACAAGAATGGGAACAATCATCACAGTAGCTCCTTCTCAGAGCTATCACTTGTGACCTTCGTGGAACAAGAGCCAAAAATAAAATACAATAACAAAAAATAATAACACTCTTCAACACTCTTCCAGCATTGTGACCAATCATTACTCCATGGTAACCTACCCAGAACAAGAAACACAAACAACAACATCTCTGTGGTAACCTCCATGGAATTTCCAAGATAACCTGTCTGGAACAAGGTAAAAAACCAAGAACGTATCCTAGAGGAGATCAATTTAACTTGTAAAGAAGTGAATCATTAAGAACGAACAATGAGATTTTACTTAATTATCATCATACCAAAAATATTCCAGTGTTACTAAATATTTGATAACAATAGTAGTAACAAAATTCTAAAGAATTCTATTCTAGTTACAACACTTACTTAAGCTGCAAAAATATGAAATATCAAACTTGATATGAAAACCTGAAGTCTATTTGTTGATCTGTCCCATCTGAGTTGTTATATACTATATAAGACATCGTCACTACTACCTCCAACTCTTGGGCTTCCTCTGAGTGCACTAGATCTAAGATTCCTTTGGATATACTGTCACTGCTTGGATAAATGTCCTTTTGTCAAGTGTATGTCTCCTGCAAACACCCTCATCTTATATAAAAGTGCACCATCCAACTTTGTCTTCTAATAGGAGACATTACATCAACAAGAAAAAGTTACACATCTGAATTAGAAGGTTCAATGTGTAGGAAAATGCCAACAAGCCTAAAACCCTAAAAAATCAATTTTGACAGAAATTCAATATGAGAGGTGAAGTAGGTGCGCTAGATTAGGGAGAGTTGATTAGGGATGGAATTTGTCCGAATCAATTTTATAATAAATTCTCAACGATATTGACAAAGAAAATTGTGTAGCGACAAATTGCATGTACAACGGTAAATATCAGTAATGTGGAAAATATCACGATCTTTCTTCCAATGATTAGACTGTTATGAAGGAAAATTTCTCTGATCCCATGTTAGATTTTCATTAGTTTGGTTAAAATTATATTTACCATATCATTTTTATGTTCTTTTAACATTCAATAATCATATACTGAAATATATAAGAAGTAGATAAATAAGCACAATAAGACACAAATATTTATCATGAGAAAACCCCAAACTGAGGGAAAAACCCAACAAAATTTTCTTAGAGATCATCTTTCCAATATTCCAATACAACCATGAACAAGATCTATTCACAAGAGAAAACCAACAATCAAGAAACATTGATAAAAAATTATTATCTTCTTCTTGTCAAGCACTAGAGAGGGTAGACAATTGAGCAACACCACAGAACTAGTGCAAGACATGCACATCACTACAGCAAGATAGTGCACCACAGAACTGACACAACTGAAAATTTCTAACAACAACTGAAACTGCAACTGGAACGAAACATCTAGGCAACACCACACAACCTTATAACAACTCCTCTAGAGGAAGCGCACAAGAGAAACCACCAAGAGCCACCAATAATATATTTACCTAAGTGGGGTGCACTCTCCAAGAGAACCATAAACCAGAAATAGAAAAACTACTGCAACTGCAGCTGCAATTGCCTAGTGCGCACTCGATAAGGAGAATTGTCTAACTGTACAAATGAACTGGCCTAGACTTGTATTTATACTAAGTTGGGATCTTGTCTAGGGATGACTTCTTATTCCGGGTCTTCAAATTTATTTTATTATTTATGTGGACCAACTTCTCTTCCTGGAAATTATATTTCCACATTATTGTTATTTCATGTGAGCCAACTTCTCTTCTGTGGTCTTCTATTTCACTTTACTCTTTTCCAGGATCTTATTCAACTATTCAATGGTATTCCTTTGATTTCTTGGAATCTTCTTCTTTTCTAAGAAATGTTTTCTAGGAGGGAATACCTCTCGCAACTACTAAAATATGAACACAAATTATCCTACATAAGTTCTAAAACTGAATTTATCCAAGGCCTATGACTGGACAAGTTGGATCTATCTAGACTTTTGTTTCTTTGCAATGGATTTAGATTCCTTTTGGTGTGTTGGATAATGGTATTTTTTCTCTAGTCTCATTTTCTCTACTGATAAGTGGATTTGCTTCCATTTTTTTGAATTGAACTAGAGGATTTTGATAGGTTTGTCCTTTGTCTACACATCTCTTTCTTCTAGTTATATAGGGTATTCATATGGAAATTAGTGGGACTAAAAGAGTTGGAGCTATCATGGGGGTGAATATAGGAATATTATGCTCACCAACACATCTACTATTTGTAGGTGATGTGATTTTTTTCTTAAATAGAAACATTAGTGAACCTAGAAAGTTGAAGGTAATCTTAGGTTTGTATGGTAAAGCCATAGGTATGGAGATTAAATTTTAAAAATATTTCATTTTCTTTAATGTAATGGAATATATGGAGAAACATAGGATTCTTTATGAATTCCCCTTAAGGGTTTTAAATTTCAACGAGGGCTTCAGATATTGGGCTCTTTGGTTAAACCCCAATGGATGTGGTAAAAGGGATTAGGGTTTTCTCATGGAAAGAGTTGAAGCTCAAACTAATGATTGGAGTAATAGGTGGATTTTAATTGGTGGGTGTTTGAATTTGATTCAATTTGTTTTAGAGGTTATCCCTCTTCTAGCATTCCTTAGCATTCATTCCCAAAGGTGTCATAGATGCAACAAGGAAGATACATTTTTTTGTGATAAAAAAGTGAAAAAATGGTCGCATCCCATTTGTTAATTGGAAAAGTATTTCTATGCACAAATAATTATGTGGCTGGGTAATAAATATAGTACATGATTTTGGATTATCCTTGGTAGACAAAAACTTATGGAAGGTAATGAAAGAAAAATGGTTTATGGAGGAAAATATTGAATAAATATATGTTTCTTTAGGCTCTTGTAATCCACTCATTCCCTATTGTTGGTAGTTTGTTAGTTTAGAAGGTTTGTTTTGCAGATAAGGTAAGACTAGGTTTGATTTCAATATGCTTCTCAGTTGCGATTATGTATATGCTATGAGATATGTGGTTTATATTCTCTTTCAAGTGATGCATTTCCCTCACAATAGAAGCATTGTCACTATCGCCGAGTTGGCATATGATAATCACCATCCTAATTCGACATTACTTCAAGCTACCCCTTTATATGTTCCTAGTATTTGTGTAGACTCTACCCCGCCAAACGTAAATTATGTGGCATATTATCCTTCGTGTTCAATTGCTTCTGAGAAAGAACTTGTTCACTTATGTTTTCCTTCTCAAGACATGGTCTCAGCAATTGATCATTATTTTATCCAATGGGAGCATGGGACCCCTTATTTTCCCCTCTTGGTCCGAGTGGTATTGAGTCTCATTTTGAGTCTGATATTGCTATTTGTAGATCCTCAAGCCCTCGTCCTTATGATTCTTCACTAAAAGACTCTTCCAACCATGAATAGAATCTCCATCGTCATATGGAATATGGTCAGTTTTCTTTGCCCTTTGGGACTATGGATCCTCCTCATTCACATTATTTCTCAGATATTGAATTTCCTTTGGATGAGGCTATCCTTGAAGCCATAAATATGGTTTCTATATTGTGGGAAGACTTACACCATGGTTTTTGTTTTCTTCCCTTTTGGGAGACTTTCCAGGTTGACTATCAAAGAGATTCTTGGTCAAATCTCAACAACAGGCTCTACTTGAACCAGTACTACACATGAGTCGTAAGGTTGTGCAGTGCCGTGTACCATATTTTACAATCTAAGTTTGTTGTTTTCAATTTTTTTATTCAATAGAACCTCTTATTTTCCGAAGATTCTATCTATATTGGATCTACTAACATCTATATGAGTGTTTTTGGCATTATATGCAGGATCTTGGAGACATTTTTCTTCGAATTGTTTTCATCATATCGATCCGATCTGACAGGTATTGACCTTGAAACTGGAATATAGGTTAGGTTTTTCCTTAGCAATTTTTGCATTATTCATTTCCTCGTTTTTTATCCTTAGGATCAACCCCGCTGAATTATGACACTAACATTCCTTGCTGATAATTGTATCGTACTTTATGTGGTATATCCTTCGTTCCATGGGCATCCTATTTAGAACCTTATTTTCCATTTGGTTCCCATGCTGAAGTACTTCATAGGAACAAGAGTCCCTTTTAGTCCTGCCATGACTTTGTGTTGAAGTCTCATCCTTGTTCTTCATCATTTCTTTGGCCTATACCCATCAAACTCCCCAAGAGCAAGGTTTGTCTTCTTTCAATCTCACTTAAACTTTGAAAGTGACATCTAATGAGAAATTATTTATTCTTTTTTATCTTATTTAGATTACTTAAGAAAATAAGTCCCCCGGGAATATTCTTTAAGCCCTTTTCAGACTCTCTAAAATTGAAAATATTTTCAAGCGATCTTTCTTCCCTTCACACTCGTCAAACTAAAATTTGAAGCCACATCTCTCTGACGATAGTTTACCCATTTTGTGGTCTAGAAGGTTAATTTACGAACAAAGGTATGCCCTAGGAGCTTCGGTTCTCTAGGAGAGTATTCTCATGCGTAAGTTTAACCCTTTTTCAGGCCCAAGGGACTAAACTCTCGAAAAAGGGCCATTCTCCCTTGTTTTGGTTTATCTATTTTCCAGGCCTTGGATATTATATACAAAAAGGAACCCCCTCGAAGTCCATATTTAATCTCTTTTCAGACTCCATAGATATGAAAATATTTTCGAGTGACCTTGTTCCTTTCACACTCATTAATTGGTCCATAAGGAATATCTACTTGGCATAAGTTCAACCCTTTTCTTGGCCAATAGATTATCCAGGAAAAAGGTACGCCTCAAGAAACATGTCTCTCCGATAGAGTTCTCCTAAATTATATTTTATAATTTTTCAGGCTAAGGAGACTAAACTTAGAAAAAGGTTATCCATCCATAGTTAAGCTCTTTTCAGACTCCTTAAAATTTAAAAGATAGTCGAGTGATCTTGTCTCTATCACAATCATTAAAATGGTTTTGAAGAGACATCCTTTCGGTATAAGTTTACCCATTTTTTCGAACCGATTGGACTAATTATGAAAAAGGAACTCTCTTGAGTCTTCTTTTAGTGTTTTCCAAACTTTCTAAATGTGAAAAACCACCGAGCTTACCTTCTCTAGGCTTATAAAACTTTACATGGAAGGAGTCTTGTTGTGTCATACTTAATCGCATCACATGTCTCATCCTTGTATCTTTGGCCTGATGCCAGCTTCATGTTGTTATTGACTGAACCTTCAAAGAATTCCTTAAATGAAATCCTTGTAGCACTTTCTCCCTCGTGCTTTGACACCTTGACCCATGGAGGAATTTTCCCAAGTTTTCTTATCCTCCACATGTATCCTTGATCCGAACATGAATATGTTCCATGGGTTTGGAACTATTTTGTTTTCATGCGACACTCATTCCTCCTTTGTAACATAGCATTATTTTATTCTTTTTCAAGCTCGTTAAAAATTTGAAAAAGACAAAAAAATCAAATATTCCAAAAACAAGGGACATGATATACATTCTCTTTTATCGACAACAATATAGTCTCCCTTGGAAAAAGAACATCCTTATGTTTGTTCGCCAAGTGTTGGGATCTAGTATGACCTTAGGAAGTTGTTCTCATTACATAGAGTTGTTTCCTCCTCCATTTGGTTACTCTTCCAAACATATGGAGAGTTTGTTGTTCCTCTTGTATCAAAGACTTATGTCAATAATATGCTTCATGAGTCTCATCATTTTGTCGTTCTTTTGTCCAAGGGAATTTTTATCCAAATTGAGTCGGCCATTCTGTAGTTGATCTCTTGACCTTCATGAGTCGGCCATCCCAAGAGTCTAGTCAAGTTTAGATTAAAAATCAATTAAGTTATGTACCCGATGATCAAGATCCTCCAGTCTTTCCCTGATGGCATGTTGAAGACCTCAGGGTAGTGAGTCTTACACTCCTATTGTACTCCTACCTCAGTTTTGAATATCTTGAAATTGTTTCTCGAGCTATGAAGTCCCCATATCTAAACATAGGCATCGATGCTTCTTGAAGATGAATACCATATTGTACTTGTATATATTTAGATGATATTGAGATGTAGATCCAGTATGTATTTTTCATGACTACTGTTATCACTGAAATTTCGTCCGCACATGGCGACAAGAACTCAGCATTGTCAAACAGGAATGAAGTCATTCATGGCACTGAATTAATTTCAAAGCCTTGCAAAAGGGTCAAAAACTATAAAAAGTAACCAAAAATTGAAGGGCTCTTTACAGAAGTTGGGTGCGTGCACATATGCGCGGAACAGGAACGTACAATGCATGCATGCTCGCACGACGCGCGACTGTTGGCGCAAAAACCCGTGCACCTGCTAAATGGCGCATTTATGGAATTGGTCGGCCTCCCAACCACTTATGGATCAACTCCCAAGCCGATTTGACTCTCAAATCTGAGCTAAATCTGCATGGTAGGCTGGTAAAAGACCTAATTAAGCCCTAAAGATCCCCTTTTCACACCTCAAAGGAGTTACATAATCACCCAATGCTATGCTATAAAAAGCCATGAAGAAACATCATTTTCTCAAGGAATTTCATGTAATGTTATGCTGCTTAGATTGTTTTAAGGACTCACTCCTTGACAATAACACATTGGCCCCATTTCATAGAGCCATTCACCTCTCCATTGAGTGAATGTGCTTGGAGTTCTTTCACCATCATTATCATTTTCTCATTGTAAGGAGAGCAAGTTTGTGAGGGCCTCAAGAGCCTTCCATTGGAGAAAGAAGGGACTCATAGTCCCCTTCCTTCATTGTGCTTTGATTTCATCAATTGATTAGCCTAAAAACATTGGTGCTATTGGTCTTTTTGGGTTTCTATTTCTTTATCCATATGCTCATAGTTTTAGTTTGTTTTAATTTAATTCTTTCTTATAGTTTTGTTGTTCTTTTCCTAACCCTTTCCTCTATAGCTGTCATGCTCAGCAAGACCCAACTGGGCATGTAAGCACCCTTTATTTGCTCACCAAGTGATGAATTGGGTGCAAACAGATTGGCGACCATACTGGGGATTAGATATCAATTCCTTCCTCATTTGGGTTTATTTTGCTTTCCTTTTGCTTTCATTAACTTGCAGGTGCACAAATCGGCCTCTGCCGACCTGCTAACCAGTCAATTCAAGGGAGAATTGAGAGAAATCCATCCGAATTTTCTCTCTCGGCCGTTTGCCATAGGTGCGCGGGTATTTCACCCCACAGACACACATCGGGCATGCATGCGCCTTTACCGCAGTCTATTATTGCGCGCATGCGCTTTTTATTTTGATTCTCCACGCGCATCAGCGCTCTGCGCGCGCCTGTCTACACTAGAGGTCGCGCATCTGAACCAAATTTTACATTGTAAGGTATTGGGATGTGGGGAAAGTCATTTTCCTTCTTAAGAATGATGTTATGCATGCTCTAAATACTGCACCACTTAGACCCCTCAACTTATAAAGGGGATAGTCAAACAAACATAGGCACTTAGGTGGATAAAAATCATTTTCCCTTATTTTCTTTTTTCCACGTGGATGGCTTGCTTTGATTTATAATCTAAGTTGGACAATCATACTTAATCACACCTAATTCACATTTGGGACTATAAATTGAAGTAACAATCCTTGAGTATACTCTTCTCTTGCGCCTTCAAGCGATCTTGAGAATCAGAAAAAGATTGTGAAAAAACAACCTCATCTCCCTTAACAAAATTCAACAAACATTTTAGGAGAGGACAAAGGCCCTTTTGGGACCCCTCTTAGTTTCATTTTTCAAACACATTTTAAATTTGTAACGCGCCCATACATGCCCACATGTCACAAAGATAGAATAGTGGTTGGAATTTTTCTTTCTTAGATAAAAAAACTAGGAGAGTTTAAAGGTTTGTAACGGGCCCACACATGCCCACATGTTCAATCTAGGATATTTTCATGCTTTTTCTAGATTAACTCACACATAGGGAGTTAAAGGATAGTAACGGACCACATGTCCACATGCTAGTTTCCTAGGGATTTTAAAAATTCTGCAAGGTTGTACCAATGACATCTAGCTAATTAGGTAATCACAC
>ML798375.1:333265-377082 GCA_009831015.1 Picea engelmannii | reverse complement strand
TGTTCAAGTGCTATTTCTGTTGCTATTTCGTATATCATTTCTGTGTATTGTGAAGATTATGCTGGATATTTTACTGTTATTCTGTTATTTCTAGCATTTCGTTCCTGTTCTGCATATTTTATATATCTGGTATCTTGCACCCTCCAAGTGATCAATTCTATAAGTATGATAAGAAAGGAATAGTGAAATTTCATTCCTTTCTCCTAGGCTTCAGTGAAATCTGTCAGAAACTGATTGACAAAAAATATGGCACAATTGATCTGGACCCCTTATACACACTTCTCCACAACTGCTATTATTGTGGCCAACGCCTCATCCTTTTGACATGTCCTTAGTAATTTCTAGTACAATACCTATGTTGAAAATATAACTACATCATCACTTATGCTAGAGACATCCAACCGTATCTTTACTCTAAAGGTGTTGAAATTCTCTTTCATACTTTCAGAGAATGCTTCCCCCCTATAATTATTTGTCAATAGTGCTGCCAGATCCTCCCCTACTGTCAGCAAGCCCGTTATCCATGCAATTAGTTACGTATCGATAGATACTGGTAGATCTAGTCATAAAATCCCTCTGTGGACACATATCTATAAGATCTTAACTCAATCATCTATTTCTAGACTTCTTCCAAAGTGTGGGATTTCTACCAAGTTTAATATCCATGATTTTTCTAGCCCGACCGCCCAGTTTTGTATCTCGAACAATATTGCACCTGTCCCTAATACACTTTTAGTGTGTAAATACTTGTCTCTTGATAACTCAAGAAACTGTTACGCATTTGTTATGTCGTGGTTCTAAAAATTCAAAGCAACGACCTTTCCCATCAAGTCCCCTGCAATAATGAAACCGCATGATATTTCTGGCGTAACCAGCGGGTACTTTGTGTCCTTGGGTAGCCGAACCTGTGGTGTAGTGTCCTTTCTCAGTGGTATGTAATCCCTAGGAAACCTCAGCTGCGAAGCCAAATATCCATACATTTCCTCGAATTCAGGTGTGACCGGTGGTCACATTCTAGGTTTCTTTCGTGGTAGCTCGTGCCCCAACTTTTGGTGGTGCCATTTCTCTCTATGACTGATGCTCTCCTTTTTTGACTCTAAAACTACTCTATGTCGGATATGGTTTACATGTGGTCTGCTCTGTATTCTCACAATTCTTATGAATGCAAATAACCTTTTCTTGTTGGCCCCCAATGTGCTTTTAGAAACCTTCGATAATTATCCCTCTACATTCACTCTTGAACTAACGGTCTAATCCATCAGTTGTGTACTCAATGCGTGATTTAATGCGTCTTTGTTACCAAGTCTATCGCTGTATGTTTTCCTCCTACCACCAGTTTTTCACGATTCCCAACAACTTTTTCCATTTATGAATACATGTCATATTTATGCCTTGTCATTAATGATTTTTAACCGTCGTTTCCTCTTTTTAATGCCTTTAATGGTCACCCATCCTATTCTACACATTTTTTCTAGATTTTGCATGTAATATCCCTGCTCGGTGCAGTTTCATCCATCTACACGACACTCACTTATTCTACACACTTACATATGCAAGTGTCAGTCTTTCACATTGGACCTTGGGTTAACACTTTAGACTTCCTAGTTATTACATGTCATTACTTTGTTACTTTATGTTCTTTTTCTTTTTCCACTTTTTATTTCTTTTTGTCTTTTTCCTACTATAATACTCTACTATGGTACATTTTTTCTTGCGTAATTCATCCTAGTTCATGGGAGGTTGGTCATCCGTATAAATTTTCAGTTGAATCCCATTCACCATTCCTCACAGGACTTCACCATTCAACATTTCCAACTTCACAACACCTAGCTCCGTCACATAATTAATTACGTATGGTCCTAACCAATGAATTTGAAACTTTCATGGATGCTGCATAAACGTTTTTTTGTATATTAATACTAAGTCCCCCACTTGAATTTTTTTTTGTTTAATATGTCTATCATGCCATGCCTTTTCTCTTTCCTTAGGAACTTGTTGATTGAACCTTATGAAAAATAGGTCTTCCTCAAGCTGTAGCAACTGTGAAAATCTATCCTCTACTGTTCCAAAGTCTAAAAGATCGGTAATTGCTACAACGTGTAGGCAAGGCATAATAAAATCCATCAACATTACTACTTCTTTCCCAAAAGCCAACCTAGAAGGTGTCTGCCAAGTCAAGTTTTTACTTGTAGTCCTATATGCCCATAATACTGTAGGAATCCTCATGTCCCAATCATCCCTTCCTACGTTGCAGATATTTGTCAGATCATTCTCTAGAATTTTATTAAAATCTTCTACTGTCCTATTGACTTGTGGGTGATACGATATACTCCTATGATGATGAATTTGAAATTCCTCAATCAATGCGACAATCTCCTTATTTAGGAAGTGTGTACCCTAATCACTCAGTAGAATACACATGCATCCAAATCGTGTAACTACATTCTCAAATAGAAATCGAGCAACAATATCCACGCTACAGTCTTTGACTAATGTTGCTTCTTGCCGTGTGATCAAATAATATGTCGCAGTGATTATATACCTAGCTTATGATCTTATCGCTCGTGGGCTGATCGGTCAAACAAAGTCTATTACCCATTTATCAAATTATTGTAGCGTAACTTGTGGGTGCAAAGGAATATCATCCCTTCTGGATGGATTTCCCACCCTTTGACAAACATCGCATGCCTGACAGTATTCTTTAGCATCCTTGTGAGGTGTGGGCCATCAGAGCCCTGCACACAAAATCTTCTGTGTAGTTGCTTTACCAATGCAGTGTCCTGCAATTCCTTTATGCACTTTTGAGAGTATCATTGACCTTTCGTTCTATATCACATATATTTTTAATATCCCATATGCACCTAACTTGTATAAGTTCACTACAATTAGTTGGTAGTCCATTTATTTAACCACTAACTATTCCTTATGTGCAACTGTCATGTCTGGCGGGGCCATTCTTGTGCTTAAAAAGTACACAATGTTTGTGAAGTATTCATCCACTATTTTAACTGCACATAACTGTGCATCTTCCAAGATGTTATCTATATTCCCTTCATATTCTCCTCATAGTATGTGCGATAAGTGATCTAGGCCTACATTCAACTTCCCTCATTTCAGAACAACCTCAAAATCATATTCCTAGAACAACAACCACCATATACATATTCTCCCCCCTAACATTGGCTTGTTCACTAAGTATCTTAGTGTAGAATGGTCTATATACATATTAAAATGAGAACCCAACAAATAATGTCTAAATTTATACAGTGCATATACCATTTCTAATCCTTCTTGTTCTATGGTAGTGTAATTATTTTCTGATGTTGACAACTTCCTAATTTCAAATACAATTTGATGGTCTATTTATCGTTCTCCTAGCTGAGATAATACTACGCCTAAATATATAGATGACGTGTCCACATGAACATGAAATTCCTTTCCCCAATATGGAAATATCAAAATTGGCACGGTCACTAATTTCTTCTTCAATCTAACCAAACATATTTTTATTGTTCGCATTCCACTTGAACTTAGTTTCTTTCTTCAACAACTTCTCTATAGGTGTTGTAATATGCCCATAATCCTTAATGAACTTCCTATAGTATCATGTATGACCCAAGGTTTCTCTCAAATGTTTGACTGATGTGGCTGGTTGTAAGTGAAAAGCACTGCAACCTTGGTAAGATCCACTGATAAGCCATGCTTACGTACCACATGGCCCAAAAAAATTCCAAAAGGCCCACAGAAAATACATTTCTTCAAATTCAGTGAAATCAGACATTGTATACACCTATTGAACATTAGCATGAGTACTTCTATGTGATATTTTAATATATTAAACACATTCCAATCATCTGAGTAAACTTCAAGGAAATTATATATAAATTTGTTAAAAGCTACGACAACTACTCTTGAAAAAAATGTCGCTGCATTCTTTAGCCAAAAAGGAATTACTGTTTACTAATAACTTCCCCACTCTATCACAAATCTGTTATGTTTTTCTTCCTACGCAATCTTAATATGGTGATATCCTGAAAATCCATCTGTGAAAGAATAGACCCTCTTCCCTCCTACATTCTCTAGCACTTCATCCGTAAACAGTCTTGGAAATGGATCATGAAAAAATGCATCATTTATCTTGCTTAGATCTACACAAATATTAATTTCCATGATTTTATTATCTTTCACTACAATTAGACCTATCCATTATGATTCCACCAATGGTTCAATAGTTCTCGCTTCTAACATTATGTCTATATTCGCCTTTACCTTCTCTTTATACTTCAGATTCATTCTATAAGGTCTTTGTCTTACTGGCTTAGCATTTGGTTTCAAAGGGATTGTCATTTCTCCTAACTCCCAAGCTATCCCTTTCATTTATGAGAATTTAGTTTGGAATAGATCCTAGTACTTACACAATAAATCTGAAATCTTCTCCACAATTTCATCATTCCAGTAATCGCCTATTTGCACAAACTTTGGATTTTCATTTGTCCCAATATTTACCTACTGTGTCTTTAGTGGTTGTGCATACGCAGGAAATTCCATCTCTGGTCCTTCTATTGTGTGCTCCCCCTCAGTTTCAAGTACTTTTATATTCCTTTGATCTTCCTCATCTTGTTCTTCTTTAGCAACATTATAAGATTCTAACAATTCATTAACTTTCATAGAAGCTCTGTACGCACTACACATAGGTATTGCCTCCATTGGCCCTTCTTATAGAAAGATCTTGGTTCTAATGGCCTACAAATTTGCATCTAGTAATGGAGATTCATGTTCAAATGTAAATGTTACCTTAAGCCTTTTAATTCATTGGTCCCAATTTGCTATCTCTCTGTGCATTTCTAGTTCAAGGTACCATCTCTTAGGAATTGTATCCAATGTATGTATAAAAATGTACGTCCATTCCTTCTTTGGTATCAATCTCCATATGTTTCTTCATTTATCAACATGATATGTTGGATCACCTACCCCTGTATACTTTTGTGCAATATAATTCACCTTGGTACCGAATCTAACTTACATCAATCTTCTACACTGCTGCCATTCTTTTATTCCTTCTTTATGTGAATCCCACCACCTCTCTGGAGTGGCATTCAAGACAACATCTAATGCCAACAATATTTGTTGTTTGGATATATGCAACTCAAACGCCTATACAAAAGATTCTATGTCAATCAAACCATCATACTTGGGAGGGTCACATAGATTTGTTCCAATATAGCACAATGATTGAGTAATGCAGGCACACCGTCGGGTGGATACTTAGTGCATCTAATTCTTCTCCAACTTAGTGCACCATCTATAGTGGGGTTAACAAAGTCATCCATTTGCACAGTCATATTATACAAGTTTTCGATTTGTTTCCCTCTGGTTGGCTCTATGTACCTCATTCCTTCTGTTGGATCCAATGGCACGGTAAATTTTAAATCTCCTACCTCAAATATCATTTCCCTCCTCTTTAGATTGATATTTATTTTTTATTGTGAAAGGCCCATTCTAACGACATTAGTGATGGATATGGATGAATATCATCCATGATTTTAGTGACTTCAAAGTCTTATATACTGTGCATCCCATATATATTCACATATATCCCTATCAATCGACCAATTGGTACTATCTTGTGTTTTTTTTCCAATATTAACTGGATGGTAGACCAAATTAACTTGGGTTTCCCCATAATTTCCCAGGTTTTCTTTGGTAACAAATTTACATTGGAACCCAAGTCTAAAATGACATTGTCCACATCATATTCCCTAATCTACGCACTTAGTCTGAACTATGAAAATGTCATCTTTTTATTCAATAGGAATTTCCCTTTATTCTGTGCAATGATCAATAATTTCACATAATGCATTCAATGCAGTTTCATCTTTCATCAATTCTACGCAACTTCTCCAAAAATCTCTTAGAGTACTTACCTTCTCAAGCAACTTTTTTGGTATAGTACCATCACAGATTAGAGGCATGTCGACCATAGGAGGAAGCAATGATGTTGATGCTACCCAATCCAGTCCAAGTATGTATTTTCTTGTCCTATGATATGTCTCCTTTTATAGCTGAGGATCAAATGTCAACATAGGTCCTATTGATTTCCTCACCCATTGTTCAACCTACCTCCCTCCATTCGATGCATTATCCCATGTTATAGCTCCCCTAGGAGTGAGAATTTCATTTCTAGGTCCTTCATTTTGTTTCTCAACCAATATCGTTTGTACGCTATGATTTGGGTTTTGGTTTTGATTCCCCCTTGCTTGCCACTTTGCAAGTAGTTGAGGACAATATTTGTTGGAATACTGAGAGGGGGGGGGGTGAATTTGTTGGATCATGTTGTCATTGATGCCAATGGTTTGATTATTTGGGAGATTTTTGGATCATGTGTCATTGATGCAAATGGTTTGATTGATTGATGTCATTGATTGATTGATGATTGATGAAAACTGTATATGTATTGTCCTTGATGAGAATGATAGATCTAAAAGTGGAAACCAATTGATAAAGATGGATCATTGATATGATGCATAGATGAAGATAGATCAATGAGTAGTCATTGATACATGATGATGCATAGTTTGTTTGATGAAAATATGGCTCATTATTGTCTTATCATGATTGATAAAGTGCACAAATGGATGAACTCCAAAGTGGCCCCCTTATGGTGAAATCCCTCACCGGAAGATTCTTTGTGGATTGAGTTATCCAAGAAGAACAGTTGGAGGACCCATGCTTGTATAAAATAATGAGATGAAGATCAATGAAGTTGTTGGTGAAACTATCCTAGATGGATAGTGCTTGTCATGCCAGTTCCAGTGGTATGTGGAATGTCACATAACTCCTCACGATTTGAGAGCTATGTCCTTATGAAGTTGGAGGACCCCATATGAAGGCTTGAAGCTCCCAAGGTCAAAGAAGTCAAAGTGACCTAAAAGAAGAAATCATTATTTAAATGATAAATTAAAGTGACAAAGTCAAGAAAGATTATTTAAATAATATAGTAAGGTGACAAAAACAAGAAGTAATATTTAAATGATAAAGTATTGGAGAACTTTCTATTTATGGAAAGTGGTTAACCCCAAAATAAGGAAAAGAGGTTAAGTAACCTAGAAATGGGTTAAGTAACCTAGATTTGGGTTACATGACCTAGAATATGAAAGTATTAATAAGAATCTAAGATATCTTGTGAGATGTACAGTTTTGGAGAGTATTCTTTGGGTGGAAAGCTTCTTGTGAAAATCCTTTTTGTGGATCAATGGAGAAATTCTTTTGAGATTATCTTGTGGAATATTGATGGAGAGATTCTTCTGAGAGCATATTTGGTGTGGATCTCTTGAGCATGATTGAATATCTATTCTGAGGATGAAAGCGAGAGGAGGATCTCATGGATGCATCAAAGTTTTGACAATGTCAGAGATCTTGACAATAAAAGTCTCAGAGCTTCAAAAACCCTAGTTTCTGAGGTATATGTGGGTTGTAATGGGTCAGGGCACGTACACATGCGAGATGTATGAGGAGAGGGTGCGTACAATGGATGGAATGATTATGACTTATGTTTGAGCTGTTGCCAAGCTCTTGGATGATGAGGCAGGTTCTAGATATTCATTTTATGGGCTCAGATCTATCACTAAGACATTGGTATGGTTACATTATTGTCTTGATGGATACTATTGTTTGATGTGTTGTGAATGCTTAGGGAACTCTTGGTATGGATTCTATGATATGTTTTAGTTTGGATGATTTGGTTGATGGAGTGATCAGTACTCTTGTGATTCAGTGGTGACATGATTACTATGGTATACTAGTTGTTTATACATGATTGAGATAGAATTCATATTGATTTGTTGTGGAGCATGATCAAGCTATTAAAGAGCTTGGATGGGTTGTGACTGGATGGTGGTCATATTGGACAGTCAGAGATAGAAGAGAATGATATATTGATTGCAGATATTTTGAGTTCATCTTGAAGGACAAACCCTAACAACTCAGATGGTATACGCAGGTTGTTGTATACATTGACCGCGTGCATACGCCAGCTATAGTGAGCTAGAGCACGTGCACACATTGACTGCACTACTGACAGGTCATGTACCTGTTGATAGATTGACATTTGTTGAGGATTGTTGCCTCATCTCAGTTGGTGCTGAGGGTGTAAGCTGAGTCTTACATTATAGAGATGGTTCTCTTGTAGAGTTGTACTCTATTAAGTTGTTGCTGATAAACCCCAAATGTTTTTCCATAATAAAAAGAAAATTTCTACATACATCTTGTGTTCTTTGTGTTCCTTGTGGTGATGAATTGATCATGATATATTGCCGATATATGTTTCTGATATATGTTCTCATCTAACCAGTTATAAATGACAGCAATGGGTAATGAATAAATGTTGAATGTTAACTAAGGATTTTTTGTACAGAGGAAAGTTTTGGGAAAAAGAGCCTCACACTCATTCNGATGAAGTTCCAATCCTTGATGAGGAAAACTATTCTACTTGGAGAATAGAGATGAGAGTGTATTTGAATACAATGGGATAAACTATTTGGAAGGAAACCATTGGTGGATCAGTTCCATTGAAAAAAAAGTCAAAATTTGCAGTTCAAAGGGAAGGAAAGCAGAATGACGCATTGGCTCTCAAGACTATTCTTAGTGGAATCTCAAGCCCCATCAAAGAGAGCATGGGACAATGAACTTCCACCAAGGATCTATGGCTAAATCTAGAGGAGACATATCAAAGCAAGAAGGAGAAGGAAGACATTGAAGACCACTCCATCAAGATTATCAAAGGTAAATAATGATGCATGAGCATCGCTCTAAGCCATCTATGTGCCAGCCATTCAGCACATCAAAGCACATGTTTAATGGAGAAGAGAGGCACAACCCTCTCACTTTCAAATTTCAAATTTTGAAATTGTATTAAATGTTGTAAGGCTAGTAGAGCCAAAATCCATGCATGTGCAGAGGCTTTAGATAAAAGGTTTCCTTAAATGGTTGTAAGTCTGAGATCTAGATTTGATTCAGACTAGATAACCATTTAATGTAATTGAATGCAAATTAATGAGAGTTGGCGAGGATGGAGGGAAGAGCTCGAGGATCCCCCTTTTGTAAAAAGAGCCTTTGTATCTGGAGTCGATAGAGTCTATAGGAAAGAACAAAGAAGAAGAGAGAATAGGGAGAAAAGAGAAGAGCCGAGACTCTGTTGCAATCCAAGCTCAAACACATTGTAATTAAACATTGAGGATAATACAAAGCAATTTTTCCTGCATATGTGTTTCTATGTGTTTATGTGTCTTTTATGAATGTTATGTGTTCATTCATGTTGTAGATGTATGTTAGTTTGCATTTGCAGGTTACAGACATAAGTCGTTGTCTATTGGGTTCTTTGATTCTAGGTCTGGTTCTTTGAGGCTTCATGCAAGAGGTTTCATGACAGAACGCTACAGGTTTTGTAAGCTAGTGCAACGAGTGCACTTCTGAATTCTACGCAATTTCAGACAAAGACGTGCCAGGAGGTGCACTAGAGGAAGTCTTAGACTCTAGGAGGAAGCCTCAAGGTTGTTGAACACCTTGAAGGAAGAACTGTGTAGAGGAGAGCATAGAGAGGAGAAGCAGAATTGCTAAGAATTCTGTAAAGGCTCTACCAGGAGGGCATTGAGAAAAGGCATAGAGTCACTGAGGATTCTAGAGAACTTTGCCAAGAGGGCATCGAGTTGGTGCAAGTGTGCATAGAAGGGGAACTCTATTTCAAGTTCAGTGAGAGGACAGAACGTCTGAGGTTCTATAGAAACTCTGCCAGGAGGGCATCGAGCTAGTGCAAGGAGTGCACCGAGAAGAACTCTATTTCGAGTTCTAAGGAAAGGGAAGTGTCAAGGAGAAGGCACTTACATAGTTATTGAACACTCTGTGAAGAAAGGCTCGGCAAGGTGTGCATCGAGAAAAAGAACACCAGGAGGGTGTGAAGCATTTCTTTGCAAGAAATACTTCAAATTGATTTATCTGAAGACTCAGCAACACAAGGAGTGTGCGAATAAGAACTTGTCTGAAGTTCTTAAGCTTAGAAGGAACAACGCAAGGAATGCACTTAGAGTGAACTTGTTTCAAGTTCAAAAGATCAGGAGGAACAATGCCTTTGCGCATAGAGAAATAATAGAGAGGATCAGGAAGTCGAGGAATCCTTTGAGGTTTAGAGTTGATGAAGCTCAGGAGGGACAATGTCCTTAGAATACAGGTGGGAGCCGAGGATACAGGCTTCACAGCAAGAGAAAAGGCCGAGGCCTTTGAAACTTTGGAAATCTTCCAAGGGGAAGGAAGAAGTGCAAGGTCAGGAGGGAGAATAGCTACTGTTGGATCAGGTAGAGGACAAGATCTGGACTGTTGAATCTACGTCCAGGTAGCAGGAGGAGAGCATGCAGGAGAAAGAGATCTAGGCCGTCAGATTTGGGCGCACAGACTGATAGCCATCAGATCCAGAAGAAGTTGCATGAGGTTTAACCCTCGTATATGTAAAGGTGAGGACTCACGAAATCCCAAAATCATCGTGACCATCCACAAGGAGGACACGTGGCAAGCGGTCAAGGTTTCAGAAAAATTACCAAAAGGATGTGGGCCATCGATTCAGTTGGATCGTAGCTGTTGGTCCAAGAGGGACATGGATTGTTGATCTCTCAGCAGAGATATTTCGACATTTCGGCATTTCGGCTACCGAGAGATACCAAGGGCAAGAGTTGGGACTGTTGACCCATGAAATCCTGAAAGAACGTAAGCCGTCGGATCGGGGGAGGCTCACAGCCGTTGATCTCCCTTTGGAGTGGAATTTCGACATTTCAGGGTTTGTTATTTCGGCATTCTGGGACCCGGGAGTTCGAAGGATAAAGAACTGTTGCAGCTAGAATCGTGAAATCCTGAAACGTGAAAACCTGAAAGCATTCATAGGAATATCTTCGGGTCATGGGACAGGGTCACATGGACAAGATCCAAGTGGGGAGCTTGTCACTCACAAGCTCTTTCAGGGTTCAGCATTTCAGAGTTTCGGGGTTCAGAATTTCAAAAATCCTGAGGATAAGGAGCCGGGGAAATTTGAGTTGAAAACCCCCGAAGTCGTGAAACGTGACGTATCTTTGGAGTGGGGATGCAGTCACACATTTTGGCATTTCGGGGTTCGGCTTTTTGGCACTTCTGATGAACAGGAGTCGGGGATCTTGGTGTTGATACCCCCAAAGTTGTGAAACCCGAAATCCATTTTGGGAAATGGTCGTGGTCATATCTGGTGGCCGTGTGGAGGTGAAGACTCATGCATGGTGCATTTCTTGTGCCGGTGGAGTTTTCATGAAGGACCTGTGGATTGAATTCATGGGGTTCCAGTGAGGGCCCAAAAGAACTAATTTCGTTCTGTGGATTTGAAGGAGATCAATCCTGTGCGGATCTCAGCTCGAGGGCAAGGGGGGTTGCGTCAAAGAATCATAAAAAAATATTGAATGCATTATTTCTAAATGTTATTTTGAAAAAATTTCAAGTGAAGATAAAGAATCAAGTAATGATAGCACAAAGTAAGATCTTGAAGATGAAGGCAAAGAATTATGTGTTGATGTTGGAAACAAGGAACATAGTGAAGATACTTCAAATGAAGGTAAAGAACCCTCAAAAGCACTTGATTGCAGTGATGATGATGATTCATTTTTCTATACAAGTGAAGAAGAAGATATAGAAACAATTTGTGTAAAGTTTGATGGTAATTATCCCATGAAAAGAATAGAAGAAAATCTATTAAAACTTCAAAAGGAAATTGAAGAAGGTTTATATAGTTATAGAAGTGATCATTTTTATACACACTAAAACTATCTTTCAGATAACACTAAGAATTTTCTTAGGAGGAGTGAAAGGCACATATTGAAGTTAAAAGAAATGATCAAGGAACAAGAAGAGAGCAATAAAAAGGAAGAAGAGATCACAAGACTAAAAAATGGAAAAGAAGATATAAATAAAGATGATGAGATTAGAAAAAGTTTTGAAACCATTCTTCATATCAAGACCCAAATTGAAGAAGCCAAAAGAATAGAGGAACTATTGAATATTCAAATAAATGAAAAGGAAGAGTCATGTTGTAAGCTAGAAGCTGAAATTGTTGACCTTAGAAAGAAGGTGGAAAAATCAAACAAATTCTTGAATAGCTCACGAAGCTGAAATTGTTGACCTTAGAAAGAAGGTGGAAAAATCAAACAAATTCCTGAATATCTCACGAATCTTGGATGAGATCTTGGAAATTCAAAGATCACCATGTGATAAACCAGGTCTTGGATACAAAGGAGAAGATACACATGTTGAAGAAAGCACCTCAAAGAAGCATGAGGTAAGTACATCAAAGAAGGAAGACAATGTTGCAAAGAAACCATCTACACAAGGCAAGGAAAATTCCAAAAGAACAGAGCAAGCAAGATATCAAGAAGCTACTTTTGGGACACCAAGGAAAAGGTATGAAAGTATTTTTCATGGGCATTGTTATTCATGTAATGGATATGGTCACAAATCTTTTAAATGTAGATCTTATGAAAGGAGATATAATGGAAGATTTTATAACACCATGAGGTGTTGGAGATGTGATCAAGTAGGACACATTGTTGTTCACTGTAACACCATGAGATGCTACAACTGTAGTGGATTTGGCCACAAATCCCAGGAGTGTTGGAACACTAGAAGAAATTCCATGATGAGGACTTCACATAGCATGGATAGAAGAAGGAATGAAGTAAGAAGGGGAGACATCTTTTAAAAGATGGATGCTTAGAGATCAATTTATGAAGAGAAGGGTCATCTACATAAGTGGGTGAACAAGACAGAGAAACCAGAACAAAATGAAAGACTGAAGGGAAGCTTAAGTAAGTCATCCACTGAGGCATACATGAATGACAATATCGTACATACGTTGATTGACCTTGAATAGGTCACGTACATACGCACTCTGTTGTGCAGAAGGCTGTGTATATGTGATAAAGCCTTGGGAAAAAGGCAATGCACATGAGTTGCAGCTTGATGAGATACTATAAATCTATGTTGCAAGGTCTGACATTGTTTATTGTGGGTTGTTCCACTGTTTGATGCAGGTTTTCATGGTTCTAAGGTATATCACTCAAGGTTATGATATAAAATAAATCTTGGGTGCATGGCACTAAACCATGAGTATGGATTGATGTTGATCAAATTCTCATCTATTGGATTGGGTAAAATAATCTATTGGGGTACATGGCTGGTACATAATTGAAGTTTCATTGATATATCTTATGATGTATTATTGGAAGCATATGGTATTGTTGGATATCATGGTGCATGCATTTTGCATGTGGTTGGGCTACATATTGAGACATGTAGTTGGTAGTCATGCTGTACATCATTGGGGAGTCATAGCTTGTTGATGCATCGTTGATATACTTGCTTGGTGCATGTTGGTGCACTCATGGATGGTATTTGTTTAGCATATTGATAGATGCACATGGTTGGCATAATTGGTAGATGCACATGTTGGCATATTGGTAGATGAACATGTTGGCATATGGTGGATACATTTCATGGATGATATATTTTGGCACATTGTTGATGTACATGGGTTTTGTGCATGATGAAAGCACACATTATGGTACATGATGCACTTGGTTGATGTTATACTCATGATTCTCTATTATTTTGACATATATTTTTCATGATGGTTGGTATGGCATGAGTTTGATGCATGCACAGGTCCAAGGATCATTATATGGTAGCATATTGTTGATCTTGCAGAGAATATAGGGGGAGACATACCCATAGGGGGAGTCATTATTCTTCCCATGATTCTAGGAGGAGATATTTATCAGATGCATACCTAGAAAAGAGTTCTATATTTCAAGAAAGAGCACAGAGGCATAATTCCAGGAGGAGTGATGGTCACAGGGGGAGTATGTTCGATGTATTTTCATCATTACATCAAAGTGATATCCCTTGTTCAAAAGGGGAAAGATTATTGAGAGAAATATCAAAGGCACTCAGACAGGGGGAGCAACCCCAAGAGGAGAATGGCCCTTTTCCATTGATGTCAAAGGGGGAGAGATAATCACATTGATGTGATTGATGTCTATTGGTGGGGAGATATTGATGTGGAGAGATAGTCACATTGACTATTGATGTAGAGCATGCATTATCCACATGTTGACATCAATAATTGGTAATTGGTGTTGAAATCAATGTTGGTATTTCCATCAATGCCAAAGGGGGAGATTGTTGGATCATGTTGTCAATTTAGGGATGTTTTTAGGGGCTAAATTTTGCTCATGGGCTAATTTTTCATGGTTTTTCCCCAAAATTTTTTTGCTATTCTAAAAATGATTCGCCCAAATTCTATAGGATAAAATTATTTTACCTTACAAATCGCCAAAAAATTATACAAACTATATAGAATCCTTAGAAATTTGAATATTTTTACAAAAATATCGCCAACATTTATAGTTGGCATATGAAGGATTACTAAGATTCGCCAAGGTTTCTACATTTTAAAATAAATTTCCATCCTTAAAATCATCCCTGGTTATCATTGATTCCAATGGTTTGATTATTTGGGAGATTTTTGGATCATGTGTCATTGATGCAAATGGTTTGATTCATTGATGTCATTGATTGATGTCAAGTAATTGATTGATTGATGATTGATGAACAATGTATATGTATTGTCCTTGATGAGAATGATAGATGTTAAAGTGGAAACCAATTGATAAAGATGGATCATTGATACAATGCATAGATGAAAATGGATCAATGAGTTATCATTGATACATGATGATGCATAGTTTGTTTGATGAAACGATGACTCATTATTGTCTTATCATGATTGATAAAATGCACAAATGGATGAACTCCAAAGTGGTCCCCTTATGATGAAATCCCTCACGGGAAGACGCTTTGTGGATTGAGTTATCCTAGAAGAAAGGTTGGAGGACCCATGCTTATATGTGAAATAATGAGATGAATATCAATGAATTTTTTGGTTAAACTATCCTAGATTGATAGTTCTTGTCTTTCCATTTCCGGTGGTATGTGGAATGTCACATAAATCCTCACGGTTTGAGAGTTATGGCCTTATGAAGTTGGAGGACCCCCATATGAAGGCTTGAATCCCCCAAGGTCAAAGAAGTCAAAGTGACATAAAATAAGAAATCATTATTTAAATGATAAAGTAAATTGACAAAATCAAGAAAGATTATTTAAATGATAAAGTAAGGTGAAAAAAACAAGAAGGAATATTTAAATGATAAAGTATTGGAGAAATTTCTATTTATGGAAAGTGGTTAACCCCAAAATAAGGAAAAAAGGTTAAGTAACCTAGAAATGGGTTAAGTAACCTAGATTTGGGTTAAGTGACCTAGAATATGAAAGTATAAATAAGAAGCTAAGATCTCTTGTGAGATGTACATTTTTGGAGAGTATTCTTTGGATGGAAGGCTTCTTGTGAAAATCCTTTTTGTAGATCAATGGAGAGATTCTTGTGAGATTATCTTGTGGAGTATTGATGCAGAGATTCTTGTGAGAGAATCTATGGTGTGGATCTCTTGAGCATGATTGAATATCTATTCTGAGGAAGAAAGCGAGAGGAGGATCTCATTGACGCATCAAAGTTTCGGCAATGTCAGAGATCTTGATGACAAAGGTCTTGGAGCTTCAGAAACCCTAGTTTTTGAGGTATACGTGGGTTGTAATGGGCCAAGGCATGTAAACACATGGGATCTATGAGGATAGGGCGCATACAATGGATGGAATGATGAAGACTTGTGTTTGAGCTGGTGCCAAGCTCTTGGATGATGAGGCAGGTTCCATATCTGCATTC
The DNA here is from genome assembly GCA_009831015.1 of Picea engelmannii. Classification (NCBI taxonomy): domain Eukaryota; kingdom Viridiplantae; phylum Streptophyta; class Pinopsida; order Pinales; family Pinaceae; genus Picea; species Picea engelmannii. The sequence goes on along the minus strand of ML798375.1, from coordinate 361,244 downwards.
TATGGGCTCAGATCTATCACTAAGAAACTGGTATGGTTACATTATTGTCTTGATGGATACTATTGTTTGATGTGTTGTGAATGCTTAGGGAATTCTTGGTATGGATTCTATGATATGGTTCAGTTTGGATGATTCGGTTGATGGAGTGATCAGTACTCTTGTGATTCAATGGTGGCATGATTGCTATGGTATACTAGTTGTTTATACATGATTGAGATAGCATTCATATTGATTTGTTGTGGAGCATGAGAAATCTATTGAAGATCTTGGATGTGTTGTGACTAGCTAGTGGTCAGATTGGATAGTCAGAGACAGAAGAGAATGATATATTGATTGCAAATATTCTGAGTTGATCTTGAAGGACAAACCCTAACAACTCAGATGGTATACGCAGGTTATTGTATACATTGAACACGTGCATACACAGGTTGTAGTGAGCCAGAGCGCGTGCACACACTGGATGTACTACTGACAGGTCACGTACCTGTTGACAGATTGACATCTGTTGAGGATTGTTGCCTCATATCAGTTGGTGCTGAGGGTGTAAGTTGAGTCTTGCATTATAGAGATGGTGCTATTGTAGATTTGTACTCTATTCAGTTGTTGTTGATAAACCCTGGATTGTTTTCCATAATAAAAAGAAAAATTGTACATACATCTTGTGTTCTTTGTGTTCCTTATAGTGATGACTTGATGATGATATATTTCCGATATATTTTGCTGATATATGTTCTCATCTAACTGGTTATAAATGACAACAATGGGTAATTAATAAATGTTGAATGTTAATTAAGGAGTTTTTGTAAAGAGGAAAGTTTTGGGAAAAAGAGCCCCACACTCATTCACCCCCCCCCCTCTAAGTGTGGTAGGTGTATCCAACAGAATTAGTATGAGGAATTTTTACCACATTCAATCAAAATATCCAAATTTAAACTTCATTATCAATATATCATTTATTGTTGCATCCAATATATCATGAGCATACAACCAAAAGTATTACAAATTAACAATTTCACATTAGATACATAATACACCAGAATTTACGTGGAAACCAAAATGAGAGAATTTTTTTTATTTATTTCTTATATGTATCAATAATACATTCATAGGAAGCACCAACTTCCAAATTATCTAGCGCCAACTAGAAGGAGGAACCAACCCCTTGATTTACAAGCACCAACCTGAAGGAAGCCACAACTGCTTGAATTCTCTGGAACCAACCGAAATGAAGCACCAACCCCTTGATTTATAAGCACCAAGTGGAACAAAACACCAACTCCCTGATTTATTTGACACCAAACAAAAGGAGGATACAACCCCCTTTCCTTTCCTCATCCTTCCTCCATGAAATATAATTGTAGACTCACTGTCACTACCACTAATACTGTTTATTCCAATGTCACCAATACATCAACCAACCTGTCACTGTCACCATTACATCAACCAATCTGTCACTATCACTATCACATAAACCAACCTTTCACTATCATTGTAACATCAACCTGTGACTACCATGGTTTCATCAACCTTTCATTGATATACCATCAACCAATTGTACCCATATCCACTCAGATGTATACTAAAACCATCACCAAACCATGTACATCAACTTCTACCATACCATGTACATCAACCATCAACCAAAAATCTTTACCATATCATCCATCAACCATATACCATACCAAGTACATCAAACATGTACCATACCAAGTGCATCAACCATGCACATCAAAACCTATACTATACCGTGAACCATAAGATATCATTAAATACTGTCACTGCCACTAATACTGCCAATTCCAATGTCACTAATACATCAACCAACCTATCAATGTCACCATCAATTCAACCCATCTGTCACTGTCACTGTCACATCAACCAACCTGTCGCTATCATTGTAAAATCAACCTGTGACTACCACTGTTTCATCAACATCTCACTAATATACCATCAACCAACTGTGCACATATCCACTCACATGGATACCAAACCATTGCCAAACCATGTAAATCAACGTGTACCATACCATGTACATCAACCATCAACAAACAAACTGTACCATATCATGCATCAACCATATACCATACCAAGTACATCAACAATGTACATCAAACATGTACCATACTAATTACATCAACCATGTACATCAAAACCTATACTATAACATGTAAATCAACCATGTACCATAAGATATCATAAAATACTGCCACTACCACTAATACTGTCAATTCCAATGTCACCAATACATCAACCAACCTGCCATTATCACCATCACATCAACCAATCTGTCATTGCCACTGTCACATCAACCAACATGTCACTATCATTGTAACATCAACCTGTGACTGCCACTGTTTCATCAACCTGTCACTGATATACCATCAACTAACTGTACCCATATCCAACCACATGGATACCAAAACCATCACCAAACCATGTACATCAACCTGTACCATACCATGTACATCAACCATCAACCAACAACCTATACCATATCATCAATCAACCATATACCATACCAAGTACATCAACCATGTACATCAAACATGTACCATACCAAGTACATCAACCATGTACATCAAAACCTATACTATACCATGTAAATCAACCATGTACCATAAGATATCATCAAATAAGTACCTCAACCATAACCAAGATATCCACAATACCAATATGCCAATATAGCCAAGATGTGTTACTAATCAATTTATCATAACATCATCAACATGTAACCAAGATGTCCCTCAAACATGTGCCACCATATACCAAGTGTGTATATCAACCATGTACCAACAACACAAAGATGTGTCTCTATCGTATGCCCAAATCACCATACCATGCCTCAAGCATGTACCATATCGCCAATATATATCAATCAAATCATGCATATAATCATACCTCAAAACATATAACTAACCTGGTGATTAAGATCAAAGACAAACAAACCAACCTGGGAATCAACAACCTAGCACAAGCATCACTTCACAACCTTTCATAAGATTTTCATAGATCCACAACTTTCTCCTCTACTACCTGCAAACATCCATGCTTTGCACCACTATGGCCCGCGTAATAAGCGCCCTATTGACCTGTAACCAGTGGATAAACTCGAAAACTAGGATTATCACTTTTTTCGAAACTTCGAAACTTTCACCATTGACCTTCCTTCACAACCTCAGACTTGCTACCTCAGATTCAACCTCAGATTTTCCAATAGACCAAGATTTCTTGACAAGATAGGTAATCAATATAGTTGTGTTTGAATGCACTTATGAGAGACTTATTGAGGTGTATATATACTTTTTCTAAGTAACCTATTTCCTTAACTTTAGGGCTTCTTGAACTTTCTTGTTACAACCACTTTACCCTTTCATTAATCACTTGTAACTAATTATGGGCTTCTTAATCCATATTTGGGGCTTCCAACTTCATGACCTTAAACTCCTAAACCATTAGGAAATCCGTGATGTTCCACCTATCCTTGGAGACAACATGAAAAGGATTATCCATCTATGAGTGTGTTACATACATTTACACTGTCCTTCATGTCCTTATTCCTCAATCAACTTTATGATTCAAGACCACACCTTTGGGTTTCTTAGAGACTTATTCAAAGCATCTTCCCATGAGGGAAATGATTAGAGATACGCCATAAGGGGACCACTTTAGATACTTCTCCAAATACACCCATCACATCTATTCACATCAATGACATCCACTGTTTGTTGACATCAACGAAAACCAATTTTCCAACAACATCAATGAAAATCAACTTTCCAAAATCTCCCCCTTTGGCATTGATGACAACACTCATACTCCAAACATTGATGGCAACACTAATACTCCAAACATTGATGGAAACACTCATACTCCCCGTATGAAGATCACTCCTTATCAATGCTTCTCTCCTCATGTTTCTCTCCTTATCAATGTTTCTCTCCTCATGTTTCTCTCTCCCCCTTTGACATCAAGGGATAAGGGTATATCCCTTTGGGGATGCTCCTCCTATATTCATTCTCATATTCTTTCTCTTCTTATCATTCTCTTTCTCTTTCTCCCCCTTTTATAAAAGGGAAAATCCCCTTGACGATATAATTTCTCTGAAAAATCTCTTCTCTAATCTCTTTTTCTGACAATTTCTATCCCCTTGAATTTTATGCACGATGTTGTGTAGATACATATGGGTATTCTTGCATACTCTTCATTTCCTCTCTTCCAGGGATGCTTTTCCATTGGTGCTTCCTCTTATAATTCTTTGAAATATATAAAAATAATTCAAGTCACTTGACTTTAGATTTGTCATGTTCACTGCTTAGACATTAATGACCATAATTTTGAACAATTTCCATTTGATAGTATGGATTATGCTGATGTTTTCAATTGTAAATCCATTGTTATGCATATTATCTGACTCATGTATTGTTGATAGCAACCGCACTCCTCGGAGAACACTCACCTCCACCAGGACCTTCTTTCCTCTCGGCCCAAAGAACTTCTAGGCTCTTCTATCTCCCAATCGGAAGATCTGCACCCACAGTTCCTTCGCGCGACTTCCCCTTTGTTCACTTATCGAGAAAATCGGGACTCGCAGCTTTGCGAGCTCATGGTCTGTCTCTGGGCGCTCAAATCCTCGAGACCCGATGCGCCAACCAACACTGACTTTGTTCTTTCCTTATCGGAACTTCGCTCTATCGCGCCTCGCAACTCGCGACCCCAAACAATTGGATTTCCAATCTCCGATGCGTGATAAGCCGAGATGCCGAAACTGTTGTCTCGCTCCCTCGTGACTTCGCGACTTGTGAGGTCAATAAAATCATACCTTTACTTCCGAAGCCCGAGACGCTGATACTCTCTATATCGCTACCTCGCGACTCCGCCACTCGCGTGGTCAATTTTCTTCCCCGTCGACTCCCGATGCCCGAGACGCCGAACCTCTGATTGTTTACACCACCTGTCTTCCACTATCAACTTGTGGCCCACACTTCTTACGTGGCTGTAGGAATGTCGCACCTCACACTCTCGTGACTTCCATTGCATAAAATTGGAGTCTTAGCTCACGAACTCCCGATATGCCGATCCACGAGTAGAACCCACGCTCCTCGTGATCCCGATCGACGACTCCTACTTCCCCGAACCTCTAACCTTCTTCTGCTCCTACACTGTAGCCTTCTTGCACCTTCGCAAGATCCAATGGCCCTCGGAGCTTTGCGAAATCTCCTTGGAGAAATTCATCCGTCTGTTTATCCCTTGTCTAATCCACGAAATGATGAGCTGTTCTTCCACAGAACTCGTCACCCTGCACGCAAGCCTGCGACGTTCCTTGCGACCTTAAAAGCACAAATTTCTCATGGGTCCTTCGACGAACTCGAAGTTCTATCCTTCCTGATCTTTTCTCCCAGTTTTCGAATTCCTTCAGGAAACTCCTTGCACGCACCCCTTACGACAAATCTTCAAACACGACTAAGTGTTGAATCCTTCGATCCCGCGCACTCCTGCAGCAGAAAAAATTCAATCTCCTTGCTCAGAATCATAACTCTGAGTCTTCGTCTAGCCTGCGCACACCTTGCATGGCTCTGGTGCCCAATCTTCACTTCTGAGAACTTAGAACAAAAGTTATCTCTATCTGAACCCTTCTGTCAACGCACTCCTTGCGGACGATTCAACTGCACCCCTTGCAGGAATTCTCTGGTTCAAGATAGAGAAACAATTGAAACTAATTCCCTGCTCTTACAGACTTCAATTTAACCATGAAATCACATACACCGCATATAAAAGAAAATGCATGAAAAGAAGAAAACATTCATGAGCATAATATCATCAATACACAGAGAATGACACAACCATGGAATTGAATCAAAGCTTTTCTATTAATTCAATGTCTGTACATGGAAGTTCTTCATACACTTCTCTGCATGCTCTTCTCTTCTGAATGCTCTCCATAATAATACAAATGAACAAAGGAGGGTGTCTATATCCTGTTTCCCTCTCAAGCTCTAAAGCTATCAAATCTAGAATTGAATTCCTACCTATCTTTTCATTAACTATCTTAAATGCCTCATCTACCTAAGGACGTGAGCTATCCGCTCAAGGTCCATTTACAATATACAAGTGTGCCATCTCTTAAATGAATCATTTAAGATCGTGCAACAATATCAAGGCATTTTCAAAAAGAAACTGTGCTGGCTTGTCCAGCTGTCTTCCTGCTTTCACGCTGGCTCGCTTGATGTGGGCGATGCTCCTGCATCATACTCCCTCACTTGAAAACTTTCATGGGCTCCTGTCCATGAGCTCCTGCACGGTGTGTCCATGCTTCTGTATCATTGCTTCACTTTCCCAGCTGGCATCCTCCACTGGGTGATTCTTCCACTTGACCAGATACTCTAAGTATTCTTTTCTCCTGGTCTTCTTACCCACTCGCTTGTCTAGTATGCATTCCATCTGTGGATTCTCTGCAACTGGCATCTATCTCATCCACTGGATCACTGGTCCTTCAGTTCCAGTCTCTGCTTCTCCAGCCTTGTATGGATATAAGTCTGAAATATTGAATATCAGAGATATTCCGATGCCATCCGGCAACTCAATCTTATATGCATTCTCTCTGAATTTTCTCAAGACCCTGCATGGTCCGATTTTCTTTATCTTGAGTTTATTGTATATTCCCCTCAGAAACCTTTCTTTCCTCAAGTGTGCCAGAACTAGATCACCAACTTCAAACTGAAGTTGTCTCCGATGCTGATATGCTCTACGCTTGTATTATTGGCTTGAATTTATCAGTCGCTGCTTCACCATGCTGTGAAGTTCCTGCATCGCCTCGACGAATTTTTATGCACTAGCACTACTAGTCGCAGTCTTTTCTGAATCTTGCAATTTAGAAAATCCTCTCGGTTGCATCCCATATACAACCTAAAATTGACTTCTACCCATACTCCGATTCACTGAATCATTGTATGCAAATTCTGCCTGTGGAAATACATTATCCCAACTGCTGTGGTGCTCTGTCACTAAGCTCCTCAACATGTCTCCCAGACTCCTGTTCACCACCTCTGTTTGTCCATCTGTCTGAGGATGATAAACAGAACTAAATGCTAAGTTAGTCCGTAGCTTCTTCCATAGCGTCCTCCAAAAATGCCCTATGAATTTGGTATCCCTGTCTGAAACTATGCTTTTCGACAATCCATGAAGTCTAACAACCTCCTTGAAAAATAAATTTGCGATGTGAGTTGCATCGCTGGTCTTCTGACACGTAATAAAATGTGCCATCTTTGAAAACCTGTCCATGACTACAAAGATGGAATCAACACCTCTTTGTGTCTTTGGAAAACCTAATACAGAATCCATGCTTATCGCCTCCCATGGTCTCTCTGGTATGGGCAATGGCTGAGAAAAACCTGCATTTTGCTTTCTCCCTTTTGAATGCTGACAAATCCGGCATCTGTCAACAAACCGCTTGACCTCTGCACGCATCCCTAGCCAAAAATATGATTCGCTCAGCTTCACAAATGTCTTGTCATGGCCAAAGTTTCCGGTCAAACCTCCGCTGTGCTTCTCTTTCAACAGGTTCTCCCTCATGGAGCAATTCAGAATACACAGTTGATTGCCTCTGAACAACGATCCTTCTTGGATCATATAATCTATCCAAGGACTTCGATCTCTGAGAACTGGATTCTCAGCTGCTTCATACGCCTCTCCAAAATCTGCATCTCCTGCATACATGTCCCGAAGATTTTCAAAACCCAAAGTTTTGACTCGGAACTCCTGCAACAACAAACATTTCCTGCTCAAAGCATCAGCCACTTTGCTAGCAGTACCCAAAATGTGCTTAATTACAAATGTGAAATTCTGCATATACTCTACCCATTTTGCATGTTTCTGATTCAACTTCTCCTGTTGAGTCACAAACTGTAATGCATGATTATCACTATACAATACAAATTCTTTTGGGATCAAGTAATGCCTCCACTTCTTCAGTGCCTGTATGATAGCGTAAAATTCCTTATCATACGTGGAGTATTTCAATTTCGCTTCATCTAATTTCTCACTGAAGTATGCAATTGGTCTGTCCTCCTGACTTAAGACTGCTCCTATGGCATACCCACTGGCATCACAATTCACCTGAAATGTCTTCCAGAAATCTAGCAACACCAACACTGGTTGCTCTGTGATCTTTAGATTCAACAGATTGAAGCTCTTCTCAGCTTCAGCTGTCCAATGAAAAAATTTGTGTCGCTTCTTCACTGTGTCCATCATTGCTGCGCTAATCCCACTGAAATTTCTGATGAACTTTCTATAGAAACTAGCCAAACCATGGAAGCTTCTCACCTCGAACACATTTCTCGGTGATGGCCAATTCTTGATCACTTCCACCTTGTTCGGATCCATCCTCAACTCATTAGCCGAAATAACAAAACCCAAATAAATGAGCTCTGTCTTCATGAACGAACATTTCTTCATGTTGATCAACAGCTTTTCTTGTTGTAGCTTTCTCATCACAATGGCCAAATGTTTCAAATTCTCAGCCTCTGATTTACTGTAAATCAGTATGTCGTCCAAATACACAATGACGAACTTTCCGATGAACTCCCTCAGCACTTCGTTCATCAACCTCATAAAAGTACTCGATTCATTTGTCAAGCCAAACGACATGACTAGCCATTCATACAAACCCTCGTTTGTCTTGAACGTTGTTTTCCACTCATTGCCTTCTCTCATGCGAATTTGGTGGTATCCACTTTTCAAGTCTATCTTTGAAAAATATCTTGCCCCGCTCAGGCAATCCATCAGATCATCCATTCTCGGCAGTGGAAAACTGTATGTAATGTTTATCTTGTTGATCGCTCTCGAGTCGGTACACATCCTCCAACCTCTGTCTTTATTTGGGCTGAGTACTGTCGGAACAGCACATGGACTCAAGCTTTCTATGACCAATCCTTTTTCCATCAAATCTTGGACCTGCCTCTTGACCTCTTCATTCTCTTGTGGCGTTAATCTGTACACAGCTTTGTTTGGTAAACTTTCTCTTGGTATGAGGTCTATGTGATGACTCACACTTCTCATCGGTGGCAACGAATGAGGTAATTCATCCACTATGATGTCAGCGAACTCTTCCAGCAGTTCCTGAACTTCATCTGGCAAATCATCCACTCTTGCGCTAGTCAGAACAATCCTCGTTTTTCTGACCACAAAGAATTGTGGATCTTCCCTCTTCTCCATTTCTGAAAGAAGCTCCTTCCCACTCATGAGAAGTATTGTACTGTTTACTTCCTGCTTCACCTCCTTATCCTTTATCAGAAGAAACATATGGGTTCTCCCATTTTTCTCCAGGGTATATGTGTTCATTCTCCCATCATGAATCACATTTCTATCATATTTCCATGGTCTACCAGCAATAGGTGACATACGTCCATGGGAATAACATCACACAAGATTTTATCATTATACCCACCTATTTTAAATTCAACCAAACATTGTTTGGTGACACTCACCTGATGTCCCTTCTGTAGCCATGAGACTTTGTATGGACTCGGGTGATCAATTGTCTCCAGCTCCAGCTTTTCTACCATCTCGGTTGAAATGAGATTATCTGTGCTACCGCTGTCCACAATGACCTTGCACTTCCTATCTTTGGTCTTGCAAGCTGTTCTGAATAGTTTGGTCCTTTGCACTAAATTATCCACCTCTTTCTTAGGTGTCAAAAGGACTTTATGCATCCCAAGCGATCTTCCGCTTTCTGCGTATTCTGACTCAGCATCACGCCTCTGCGCTTCTGCGATGTGAGCTTCTCCCGTATATTTCTTCTTCTCTGGACACTCATATGACTTGTGACCATTATTCCCACATGTGAAACATGTGATTACTCCTCCTCTTCCTCTACCTCGACCTCTAGTACGAGGAAGAGTGTTTGCATCAACATAATCTCCTCGTTGATCATTCTGTTGCCCTCTCTGTTTAGCATATGGTTGCCTCTGCTGTGAGGTTCCACCTCTTTTAACTTTACCCTGAGGTTTCTTCCATTCCCCTTTGGGCTTCTGGTATTTATCCTGGGCAACTGCTTTGCCTCTTGGTTGGATTCTGCCTCGCCCTTGTTGTCCTTGCTTTCGGCTCAGCTTCTCCTCGGCTTTCAGAGCCAATTGATAAGCATCTTCCACCATTCAGATGGTCAACATGCTTAATTCATCCTGAACGTCGTATCTCAGACCATTCAGATATCTAGCAACTTTCTCATCATTGCTCTCCCGATGACCTGCTCTGATGTTCAGTCTATAGAATTCCTTAGTATATTCCTTGACTATCATCAGCTTCTGTCTCAGGTTCTGCATTCGCCTGAATAGAGTAATTTGATAATCCCTTGGGATGAATTTCGCTTTCACCTTCGCAATCATCCGATCCCAGCTTTTGATCTTTTTCTTGCCTTTGCAGCATCTGTCAGCTTGTAGCTCGTCCCACCACAATGTTGCATGTCCTTTCAAGTGCGTAACAGCGTGCCTGACTTTCTTATCCTCTTCCACATATTCATAATCGAAGTATGTGTCAAGAGCTCTAATCCAATCTAGCAACTCCTCTGCATTCAGATTCCCTACGTAAACTGGAATGTCCATCTTGGCCTTTGCACCCATCCTGGCAATGGCTTTGATCAACCGCTCGGTTGATGCATCTTCTACTGTGACTTCTTCTTCATGTCTAGCTTCCTCTTCAACCTCGGAATCACTAAGATCCCCAGCACCAACTCCGCGTCTCTGTGCTGTCTCCATCTCCTCGAGTCTTGCTCGGAGATCTCTCATCTACCTTTCCATTTCTGGATTTCTTGTCGGCCTACCTCTTCTTCGCACCTCCCTGTCTTCTGGGTCTGGTGACTGTCTCTCCCTTCTGGGCGGCATGGAAAATTCTCTTCTCTGCTAGAGAAAGCAAAGAAATCCCGCTCTGATAACACTTGATAGCAACCGCACTCCTCAGAGCACGCTCTCCTCCTCCAAGACCTTCTTTCCTCTCAGCCCAAAGAACTTCTAGGTTCTTCTATATCCCAATCGTAAGATCTGCACCCACATTTCCTTCGCGCGACTTCCCCTTTGTTCACTTATCGGGAAAATTGGGACTCGCAGCTTCATGAGCTCATGGTCTGTCTCTGGGCACTCAAATCCTCAAGACCTGATGCGCTAGCCAACACTGACTTCGTTCTTTCCTTATCGGAACTTCTCTCTATCGCGCCTCGCAACTCGTGACCCCAAACAATTGGATTTCCAATCTCCGATGCGCGATAAGCCGAGATGCCCAAACTGTTGTCTCTCTCCCTCACGACTTCGCCACTTGTGAGGTCAATCAACTCCTACCTTGAATTCCGAAGCCCGAGACGCCGATACTCGCTATATCGCTACCTCGCGACTCCGCCACTCGCGTGGTCAATTTTCTTCCCCGTCGACTCCCAATGCCCGAGACGCCGAACCTATGATTGTTTACACCACTTGTCTTCCAATATCACCTTGTGGCCCACACTACTTACGTGGCTATAGGAATGTCGCACCTCGCACTCTCGCAACTTTCGTTGCGTAAAATTGGAGTCTTAGCTCACGAACTTCCGATATTCCGATCCACGAGTAGAACCCGCGCTCCTCGTGATCCCGATCGATGGCTCCTGCTTCTCCGAACCTCGAACCTTCTTCCGCTCCTGCACTGTAGCGTTCTTGCACCTCCGCAAGATCCAATGGCCCTCAGATCTTCACGAAATCTCCTTGGAGAAATTCGTCCCTCCGTTTCTCCCTTGTCTAATCTATGAAACGACGAGCCGTTCTTCCACAAAACTCATCACCCTGCGTGCAAGCCTGCGGTGTTCCTTGCGACCTTAAAAGAACAACTTTCTCACGGGTCCTTCGACGAAATTGAAGGTCTATCCTTCTTGAGATTTTCTCCCAGTTTTCGAATTGCTTCAGGAAACTCCTTGCACACACCCCTTACGATAAATATTCAAACACGACTAAGTGTTGAAGCCTTCGATCCTGCGCACTCCTGCAGCAGAAAACCTTCAATCTCCTTGCTCAGAATCGCAACTCTGAGTCTTTGTCTAGCCTGCGCACACCTTGCACGGCTCTGGTGCCCAATCTGCACTTCTGAGAACTTAGAACAAAAGTTATCTCTATCTGAACCCTTCTGTGAATGCACTCCTTGTTGACGATTCAACTGCACCCCTTGCAGGAATTCTCTGGTTCAAGATAGAGAAACAATTGAAACTAACTCCGTGTTCTTATAGACTTCAATTCAACCATGAAATCACATACACAGCATATAAAATCAAATGCATGACAAGAAGCAAACATTCATGAGCATAATATCATCAATACACAGAGAATGACACAACCATGGAATTGAATCAAAGCTTTTCTATTAATTCAATGTCTGTACATGGAAGTTCTTCATACACTTCTCTGCATGCTCTTCTCTTCTGAATACTCTCCATAATAATACAAATGAACAAAGGAGGGTGTCTATATCCCGTTTCCCTCTCGAGCTCCAAAGCTATCAAATCTAGAATTAAATTCCTACCTATCTTTTCATTAACTATCTTAAATGCCTCATCTACCTAAGGACGTGAGCTATCCGCTCAAGTTCCATTTACAATATACAAATGCGCCATCTCTTAAATGAATCATTTAGGATCGCGCAACAATATCAAGGCATTTTCAAAAAGAAACTGTGCTGGCTTGTCCAACTGTCTTCCTACTTTCGCGTTGGCTCACTTGACGTGGGCGATGCTCCTGCATCAATTGTGTACCTTATAAGCATCTCAAGAATCCACCTCTGTTCATATGTCACAAATTGTTGATAAATCTACTACTCAATTGTCCACAATGTTAACCCATCTGTCATTGTACTATTGTGAAGGATTCTCAGCTACAAATGATCATCACATATCCCTGCTCTTCAAACCGAATCAAATGTGTCCAATGGTATTCTCTATATGCAAACCATAGTCTACATGTTTGGAACAACCTGTACTGAATATATCCATGCATAAATACATACATGGAATACAATCATGAATCTCTACCTGTGTAACTGCCAACTAATACTTGCATGGGTATGTGTTCCAAAACAAAATTGTTACGAGACATTCTGCTCTTTTTTGAACTACTCAAAATATAGTTCTCTAATCTATAGAGATGCTTCCTAGAGTCCCCATGTTCAACATTCATATCTACTAAGAGTCTCCAATTTGGATGTGTCAAAAAAATAGTATCTCGGATGTGGAGTAATCTTGCTCTTCGTATGTGGATTCATAATCTTTATGAACTATGTCTTTTTTCATTTTTCTCGTGGATTCATTACGATGTTGAACTAAAATTCCTATGCATACAATCTCTTGGGAATGTTATTTATTCACCTGATCTTCTTCTCTTTCTTGCACTACTGGAAATACTGTGATCTCGAGGATCTGTTGTTTATTCACCTTCTCTTATTGTCTTTCATTTATTCTCGAAACCTTCATTTATCTTACATCGATGTTTTATTTCATGGAAGGCTCCATCATGCTTCTACAATTCCGATATATGTGACCATAATTGTGGAATTTGTAACACTCAATATTATGGGGAGCCAGATAGGTATTTCTTGTATGAACACTTCTTCCATATGGTCTGCAATCTATAGCCTTATGTCCAAAATTAGTACAAATAAAACAATGAACATAAAATATACTTTCATACCTGGGAGTGAATGTGATGCAAGAGCATTGTAAGCGATCCAACAAAGAAAGAGGAAAGGTGAAGGACAAATGGGATTTCACCAGCGCACGTTTGGAGAACATTTTGAATTTCAAAGGATAAAGCATTAATGAAATATATGAAAGGATGTATTTGCATTTATGTTTTGGAGATTGTAAACAGATCTTGAGCATTTCTCTCATCTGTCAAATATGGAGGCATTTAATTGTAATAATGTAAAGTAGGTAGATTTTAATTTGATTAGATAGCTTAGATATATAGGAGGGAAAACGCGTAAAAAGACACCCTCGCTTGTATCATTGTATTATTCAAAATTATGTAAGCTGTAGAGCTGTAGAGAAGAGCATAGAGAAGAACATAGATTATAGGATTTTATAAGAAGATAACGATTGTTGTTGACCCATGTACAAAAATGCTGAGTTAATATAAGAAATCTTTGACTCAAGTTCATGGCATTATCATGGTTAATGTATTTATCTTTTGAATGGTATGTTACAGTTTCTTATATTCTCTATTATCCATTTGTTTCAATGTTATGTGTATTCTTGTGATTTCATGTTTAATGTATGAAGTCTATGAGGAGAGAAGTATGAGTTTCAATTGTTTCTCTTCCTTAGAATTCCTACAAATATTGCAGTGGACGTCTGCAATGTGTGTGTTGACAAAGTTTTGAGGTTTATCTCAGAAAGATCAGGAGGGATATCGTTGTTCTCATACCAGCAGAAGTGAAGGATAGCATAGATCCATGCAAGGTGTGCACAGGTTGGTTGAAGTCTCATACTTTATCAACCAAGGGGAAAGTTGAAGTATTGTTGTTGCAAGAAGTGAACATAGTCGAAGGGTTCAATAACCAGAGGTTATTGTGAGTGCCACAAGGAGTGCGTGCAAGAGTTCCTGAGAAATTCTTGAGTTCGCAAGAGAAAGCTTAGAAAGGGAAGAACCTTGAAGAGTTCAAGGGGAAGTGAGTGTTGAAGACACTCAGTAGAAAGAAAGATCAGAAGGTTTGACGCCAGAGTATTTAGCGGAGGAATATTGAAAGTTGGGATGAATGGTGGAAACGCTTTGAGGAGGAAGTGTCAGTTTGTTGTGGGTTGTTGGATCCAGTTAATCAATAAAAAGCTTAATACCAAGGTTTGTTCAGCATTCATAAGCTTAGGAGGGATAGAGGCCATTGGATTCGGATCAACGAGGGTCGTTGATCTTATAGTCGAATTTCGTTGTTTCAGAATTTGGGAGGTAGAGAAGTTGTGGTTTGGAGTCGAGAGTCGTGAATTCTCAAATCATGAAGTCTCGATCAAATCAATGCCATCATATCGCGGGAGCTGAGAGATGTTGATTTGTGGCGAGATATACCATAATTTTGGCTATTGGGCAGAAGGAGTGTTTTCATAGCAATTCGTCGATATGCGAAATCCTGGGTGCCGAAAGTATTGGGCCCTAGGTTTTAGCCAGAGGTCACATCAGGAAAATTCAAAGAGAGGATTCAAAGACCTACTATAACTTTTCAGGGTTTCAAAGATTGACGAGAACAAGAGACTCACATTTGGGATTGCGAAGTCGTGAAACCCAAAATACCTTTTTGGATGAAGGTTGTTGGTCATATCAGTCAGTCACATGGATGAGAGTTGGCGCTTAGTGATTTCTCTCACAGGAAAAGCTCCAAAGAAGGACCTGTGGATAAACACTTGTGTGTGAGGATTCCTGCAAGGAATCAAAGAGTCAGTCAAACTCACAGGGAGATTAAGAATGATCCTAGACTGGGAGGTCGTGCAAAACCTGTTGTGGTAGGGGTGCTGTGTCAGGTGGTATAAGAGCCTACAATATTGTTTCTGTAGGTGAGAGGAGACAGGAGGAAATTTGTGATTTGACTTCTGCGTGGAAAAGATTGAAGCAGTGCTGCCCAGAAAACATCAATATAGACCAATGCCCGATCCAGATGTGGAAAGGGAAATGAGAGAAATATGTGCTCGATTAGATGCTATGGAGACAACATAGAGACGGACAATTGATGCTAGAGATGTCAGTGAAGCCGAAAGAGAAAATGAGGATTGAGATGAAGAAGAATTTGCAGCCGAAGATGCTACAGAAGAATGTCTATTCAAAGTTGTTGCAAGAATCAGAGCCAGAGAAAAAATGGATATTCTGATGTATGAAGGCAACTTAGACGTTGAAGAGCTACTAGATTGGTTTAGATCTCTGGAAAAATACTTCAACTATGAGGATGTCGAGGAAGATAAGAAGGTCAAACATGTTGTCACTAGACTTAAAGGGCATGCAAAATTGTGGTGGTATGAACTGCAGGCTGACAGACATTGCAAAGGCAAGCAAAGAATCAAAAGCTGGGATAGGATGGTTGCAAAAATGAAAGCCAAGTTTATACCCAAAGATTAGCAAATTAACTTATTTCGAAGAATGCAGAATTTGAGACAGAAAGGAATGACAGTGATGGAGTACACTAAAGAGTTCTACAGTATAAACATTAGAGTAGGTCATCGAGAAAGTGATGATGAGAAGGTAGCCAGATATATGAATGGTCTGAGATATTACATTCAATATGAGATGAACATGATGACGATAAAAAATGTGGAAGATGCTTATCAAATGGCCCTGAAGGCCGAAGAAAAGTTAGCCCACAAGAAAGGTCAAAGAGTTCGAGGTAGAAGTTAGAGCCGAGGCAAAGAAATTGCCCAATACAGGGTACAAAATCCCAAGGATGAAGAGAAGAAACCTCATACTCACCCTAAAACAGGAGGAAGTTCACACGGGAGACAATATGCCGATAGAAACACTTTTCTGTGAGAAAGAGGAAGAGGAAGAGGCAAAGGAGGTGATAGAGGCCATGGGTCATTGGTTGTTGGATCCAGTTAGTCAGTGGAAATTTTAATACCAAGGGTTGTTCAACATTAAGAAGCTCAAGATGGATAGAGGCCATTGGATTCGGATAAACAAGGGTCATTGATCTAGTAGTCGAATTTCATTGTTTCAGAATTTGAGAAGTAGAGAAGTTGTGGTTTGGACTCGAGATTCGTGAACTTTTGATTCATGAAGTCCTGATCGAATCAGAACCATCATATCGCGGGAGCTGAGAGTCGTTGATTTGCAGTGGGATATACCATAATTTTGGCTATTGGGCGGAAGGATTGGTTGCATAGCAATTTTCCGATACACGAAATCTCGGGTGCCGAAAATATTGGACCCCAAGTTTTAGCCAGAGATCACATCAGTAAAATTCAAAGGGAGGAGTTAGAGACCCGCTATACCTTTTCAGGGTTTTGGGTATTGATGAGACAAGGAGACTCACATTTGGGATCGCGAAGTCGCAAAACCTGAAATACCTTTCCGGATGAAGTTTTTTGGTCATTTTAGTCAGTCGCGTGGATGAGAGTTGGCGCTTAGTGATTTCTCGCACAGGCGCAACTCCAAAGAAGGAACATTAGATAGACACTTGTGTGTGAGGATTACTGTAGGGAATCAAAGAGTCAATTAGACTCACAGGGAGATTAAGAATGATCCTAGACCGGGAGGTCATGTAGAACCTACTGAGGTAGGGGTGCTGCGTTGGAATGATATTTGTGGTGCAGTCCTTTTGAATTCATTCCTGGGTTGATCATGATCTTCTCTTATGTTAATTCCTTCATCATTATTGAATATTCTTTTTTGCTTGAATGTGGAAGGTCTTCTTAACAATGTGTCTCTATTATACTCATTATTTTTTTATTCTTGCTGACCATGATTCCTTATTTTGAGTAGTTTAGCATAACTCTTACCCTTTTCTTCATTCTTTCTTTCTAGAAACCTGGTTTGCTTTTCTTCAAATTTATTTACACGCTCTGTGGAACTCCTATTTACTTCAATTCTCTTGTTGAGATTTGCATTTTCCTTGCATGAGGTTTGACCAATGTATCCAAAACATGTTTTGTATAGTATTGAAGATTTCTTCAATTTATTATTAAGCTTGTCGATTTCAATCCCCAATGATACAACTTCTTCTACACAATTCTCACAGTCTTCTTCCTTATTTGTCATATGGATCTTCATTACTTATTTTGTTCTCTTTGCTTCCTCAAGTTGAATCTTCAAGGATATGATTTCTTGTTCGAGTTTTCTTTCTTGTTGAATTAATTTTGATTCAATCTTGTTTTATTTAATCTCTTCTTTATGTTATGCTTCCTTACTTAGTGATGCAATTTCAGCTTCTAGACATTGCTTCTGTTCCAACTAAATTTTGTATCTTTCTTCAATCCTTCTGGCTTCTTCTTCTTGGAATTCTTCAAGAATTTGAGTACCTTCCTTTATCTTGATCAATTCTTTATCGAGTGAGTTGTTTTCTTATCTTTCCTTCTTTAGTTCATCTAAAGCACTAATTATTTCTTCTTCAAGATCTATTATGCCTTCTTAACAATCTTTTTCTTTTGAATCGGTTTGACATGATGAGTATATTTCTTATTGTTTAGATTTAGTGTATTCTTTATTATGATTATCATGATATGGATCCGTAATAGAATGGGATTCCTTAAAGTATAGATTATGTATCTTATCCCAAATCTCTTTGGATGATGAGCATTGTCCCACTTTGAATTTAATTGAATCACATAATGATCATCAAAGCATGGTATTCCATTATTTGTGTATGCACTATTTTTTTATCTCCATGATCTACCTTCCAGTGGTTAAAATTATTTTTTGAAGGACCTGCTCTAATACCAATTGTTGGAATACTGAGAGGGGGGGTGAATCAATGTGAGCACCTTTTACCACATTCAATCACAATATTCAAATTTCAACTTTATCAATAATATATAATTTATTATTGCATCCAATATATCATGAGCATATAACCATAAGCAATACAAATCAACAATATCACATCATATACACAATACACCAAAACTTACATGGAAACCCAAATGGGAGAAATCCACATAATGATTTCTTATATATATCAATAATACATTAATAAGAAGCACCAACTTCCAAATTCTCCAGCACCAACTGGAAGGAGGCACTAAACCCATGATTTACATGCACCAACCTAAAGGAATATACAACTCTTAGAATTATTTGGCACCAACTCCCTGAGTTCTGCAACACCAACGAGAAGGAGGATGAAACCCCATTTTCTTACCCCATCCTATCGTTATAAAATATAAGTGTAGACTCACTATCACTACCAATGATACTGTCATTGCCAATGTCACCAATACATCAACCAACCTGTCACTACCACTGTCACATCAACCAATCTGTTGTTGTCACTGTCACTGTCACATCAACCAACCTCTCATAGTCACTATCACATCAACCTGTAACTACCATTTTTGCATCAACCTATCACTGATATACCAACAACCAACTATACCCAAATCCACTCACATGGATACAAAAACCATTACCAAACCATGTACATCAACATGTACCATACCATGTACATCAACCATCAACCATCAACTTGTACCATATCATGCATCAACCATGTACCATACCAAGTACATCAACCATGTACCATACGAAGTGCATAAACCATGTACATCGAAACTTGTACCATACCATGTACATAAACCATGTACCATAAGATATCCTTAAAGAAGTGCCTCAACCATAACCAATATAGCCACAATACCAAGATTGCATTATAGACAAGATGTGATACTAATCAATGTACCACAAAATCATCAACATGTAACCAATATGTACCTCAAACATGTGCCACCATATACCAAGTGTTTATCTCAACCATGTACCAAAAACATGAAGATTTGTCTCTAGCATATTCCCAAATCACCATACCATGCCTCAAGCATGTATCATATCACCAATATATTTCAATCAAATCATGCATATAAACATACCTGAGAATGTGTAACTGACCCGGTGCTTCAGATCACAGAAAAATAGACCAACCTGGGCATCAAAAGCCTAGCACAATCACCACTTGACAACCTTTCACAATATTTTCACAGATCTGTGACTTTCTCCTCTACTACCCGCTGATATTCACGCTTTGCACCACTATGGCCCACATACTTCCATGCCCTGCTGACTTGTAACCTGTGGATATACTCAGAAAATAGGTTTGTCACTTTTTCTACAACTTTGAAATGTTCACCTTTGACCTTCCTTCACAACCTGAGACTTGTTATCTCAGATTTAACCTCAGATTCTCCAATAGAGTAAAATTTCTTCACAAGATAGATAATCAATAGAGTTTTGTGTGAATGTACTTATGAGAGAATTCTTGAGGTGTATATATAGTTTTCCTAAGTAACCTATTTCCTTAACTTTAGGGCTTCTTGAAATTTCTTGTTACAACCACTTTACCCTTTCATTAATGACTTGTAACTAATTAGGGGATTCTTAACCCATAGTTGTGGATTCCAACTTCATGAGCTCATAACTTCTCAACCATGAGGAACTACGTGATGTTCCACCTATCATTGAAAATAATATGACGAGCACTATCCATCTATGATTTTTTTACCTACATTTACACTGTCCTTCATGTCCTTATTCCTCAAAAACTTTTTGTCTTCATGACCACACCTATGGGTTTCTTTTAGAATTCTTCAAAGTGTCTTCCCGTGAAGGCCATGCTTATAGCTACACCATAATGGGACCAATTTAGAGACTTCCCCAACTACACCCATCACATCTATTGAAATAAATAACAACCATTTCTTGTTGACATCAATGACAACCAACTATCCAACAACATCAATGACAACCAACTTTCAAATAGTCTTCTTTCATATGATCCAATGATCTACAATATGTGTAGGTTGTACAAGAATTCGGGAAGTCACGAGATAAGTGCCTCAATTTATTACAATTGTAGAATATGATTGGACCTCTACCTCCTCTTCCAAAACTTCATATTCCTCGACCTATGCCATACTAATGCAGGAGCATCACTCCAAGCCAGCTACGCGCCAGCTAGCCAGCACATCAAAGCGCGTGTTCAATGGAGAAGAGAGGCGCAGCCCTCTCACTTTCAAAATTCAAAATTTGAAATTGTATTAAATGTTGTAAGGGCAGTAGATCCAAAATCCATGTATGTGAGCAGGCTTAGATAAAGGTTTCCTTAAATAGTTGTAAGGATGAGATCTAGATCTGATTCGGACTAGACAACCATTCAATGTAATTGAATGTAAAATAACGAGAGTTGGTGAAGATGTAGGGAAGAGCTCAAGGAGCCCCCTTTTGTAAAAAGAGCCTTTGTATATGTAGTCGATAGAGTCTGTAGGGAAGAACATAGAAGAAGAGAGAATAGGGAGAAAAGAGAAGAGCCGAGACTCTATTGCAGTCTGAGCTCGAACACATTGTAATTAAACATTGAGGATAATACAAAGCAGTTTTTCCTGCATATGTGTTTCTATGTGTTTATGTGTATTTTATGAATGTTGTGTGTTCATTTATGTTGTAGATGTATGTTAAGTATGCATTTGCAGGGATAGATAGATTTCCCTATCTGTGAGTTCTTTGATTTCAGGTTTGGGTTCTTTGAGGCTTCATGCAAGAGGTTGCATGACAAAACTTCCTGGGTTCTGTAAGCTAGTGCAACAAGTGCACTTCTAAATTTTGTGGAATTACAGAAAACGACGTGCCAGGAGGGCGCACCAAAGGAGTTATTAGACTCAAGGAAGAAGCCTCAAGGTTGTTGAACACCTTGAAGGAAGAACTGTGCAAAGGAGAGCACAGAGAGGAGAAGCAGAATTGTTGAGAATTATGTAAAGGCTCTGCCAGGAGGGCATTGAGCAAAGGCATAGAGTCACTGAGGATTATGGAGAACTCTGCCAGGAGAGCATCGAGCCAGTGCAAGGAGTGCACCGAGAAGAACTCTATTTCGAGTTCTAAGGAAAGGGAAGTGTTAAGGATAAGGAACTTACAGAGTTACTGAACACTCTATGAAGAAAGGATCTGCAAGGTGTGCATCGAGCAGAAGAACACCAGGACCACGTGAAGCATTTCTTTGTAAGAAATACTTCGAATTGATTTATCCAAAAACTTAGCAGCACAAGGAGTGTGCGAATAAGAACTTGTCTAAAGTTCTTAAGCTCAGAAGCAATAGCGCAAGGAGTGCGCTCAGAGTGAACTTGTCTCAAGTTCAAAATATCAGGAGGAACATTGCCTTTGCACATAGAGAAATAGTTGAGAGGAGCAAGAAGTCAAGGAATCCTTTGAGGTTCAGAGTCGACGAAGGTCAGGAGGGACAACGTCCTTAGAATACAGGAGGGAGCCGAGGATACAGGCCTTGCAACAAAAGCAAAGGCCAAGGCCTTTGAAACTTTGGAAATCTTCCAAGGGGAAGGAAGAAGCAAAAGCTTAGGAGGGAGCATATCTACCATTGGATCAGGTATAGGATGAGATCTGGACCATTGAATCTATGTCCAGGCAGCAGGAGGAGATCACGCAGGAGAAAGAGATTTGGGTCATCAGATCTGGGTGCACAGACCGATAGCCATTAGATCCAGGAGAAGGTGCATGAGGTTTAACCCTTGTATATGCAAAGGTGAGGTCTCACAAAATCCCAAAAGCATCATGACCATCCATAAGGAGGACACATGACAAGTGATCAAGGTTTCAGGAAAATTCTCGAAAGGATGTGGGTCGTCAATCCAGTTGCATCATAGCCATTGGTCCAAGAGGGACATGGACCGTTGACATCTCAGCAGAGATATTTCGACATTTCAGCATTTCGGTTACCCAGAGATAAAAAGGGCAAGAGTCAGGACTTTTGACCCACGAATTCCTGAAAGAACGTAAGCTATTGGATCAGGGAAGGCTCATAGCCATTGATCTCTCTTTGGAGTGGAATTTCATCATTTCATAGTTTGGGGGTTCGACATTTTGGAAATCACGAAGACAAGAAGCTTGGGCACTTTGAGTTGAAAACCCTCGAAGTCGCGAAATGCGACGTATCTTTGGAGTGGGGCTACGATCACACATTTTGGCATTTCAGAGTTTCGAGGTTCGACATTTCGGAAATCCCAAGGATAAGGAGCCGAGGCACTTTGAGTTGAAAACCCTCGAAGTCGTGAAACACATCGTATCTTTGGAGTGGGGTTGTGGTCACACATTTCGGCATTTCAGGGTTCGGCTTTTCAGCACTTCTGATGACAAGGAGCTGGGGATCTTGGTGTTGAAACCCCACGAAGTTGCAAAACTCGAAATACCTTTTCGGAAAAGGTCATGATCATATCTGGTGGTCGTGTGGAGGTGAAGACTCACACCTGGTGCATTTCTTGTGCCGGTGGAGTTTTCATGAAGGACCTGTGGATCGAATTTGTGGGGTTCAAATGAGGGCTCAAAAGAACTAATTCGGTTTTGCGTATTCGAAGAAGATCGATCCTATGTGGATCTCAGCCCGAGGGCAAGGGGGTCTACATCACATACCCTCCTTGGTTTACTAGATTAAAGCCTCTCTAATTTTTATATTGTGACCACCTCCTTCTGTCATAGAAGTTTCCTCCTAAATTCTATACATATCTAAAGTGTGCTCTCTCATCAAGTTGAATGCATGAAAATCCTTCTCTTCATGCCCGATTGACTTGCAAAAGTTACAAAATAATTTTTTTGGCGTACTTTTCTATTTCTGCAGTAATGGACAATTAGGTGGATAATAGCCACATTTTTTACATATTTCATAGTACCCTCCTCCCTATAATGGATTTAGTGGTCTAGTTTCTTAAAAATGCGCAAAGGATTTTCATTTGTCCTTATGGTGGCCTTAAGTCCTACACTTGGTGCACCAAACTTGTTCATGGTTCTTCTCCCCTTTTGCAAGCTCTAATAAAGGAAGCTAATTGTGTCTGGACTTGCACCATCCCCCCACCATCTCCTTCAAGATATGCTTCTAGTTTCTTCATAATCTCCAAAGCTTCAGGCTATGACACAACCTTCTGTTGTATCAATGAGTAATGAATGTGTGGTAATAGTCCTGCAATAAACCATTCTTCGTGTTGTCAATCGAGAATATAGAATTTCAACCTAGCCATCGCATATTTAAATCTTTGATCATAGTCCCAAACTAATTCAGTCTGCACCTGCTTGATTTCCTTCAACTCTGTAATGTACTTCGACTCAGACTTCAACTTCTTGAACTCTTTCAATAATTCTTGTGTAATTTCTGCCAATGTCCTTGCTTGAACTATAGGTGTAGTACCCTGCAGTTGCATGTACTAGACCAATGCACCACCTCTAAATGTTGTTTCCAAATGTGCAATATTGGTATCCTCATCTTGGACATTATTTTCAACCCAAATTATCTCACATACAAATAGATGTTTTTATGGGTCCTCCGACCCAACTCCCTGGAACTTAGGAAATCTCAATGTGTTTTCTAACCCTTCCATGTTGTTTTTTATAGTACCTACCCTCGACGATGATGGATAACCCTAAATCGACACATTTCACCCATTAATCTGAATACTACTATTCTGACTTCTTCTACTATCTATAAGTGCTTTTGAAAAATCCTCAAATGTTACCTTAGATATCGGTGACACACACACGGTTGTGGATTCAACAAAGTATTCAACTTGAGTAGGAATTATCAGTTCTTCTATTATGGTATTGCACTCATAATCCTCCTCTTCTCCTTATATATGTAGTATCTCTATGATATGGACTACTGTGCAGGGTCCTCTCCACTCATACTCATTGTGCAACTCTCCTTTCTCAACCCCATTCTTCAACATCTTGTACCTTCTTCCACTGTGAAATAATCCAAATTCGTCTTCCTCTTATGATACACCTTATTCATTTCTCTGCATCCTCAGTCCCTCCCTTCCTTATTCATTTCATTCTTCATTCTTTCCTACCTTCATACCATCCCTTGGTTAGGCTATAGTTCCCTTATTTTCACAAAACCCCTTCGCAGTCAGATTCCATCGTCATCAGACCTTTGTCACACAACAAAATATTTATCTAGGTACCCAATCCTTTCATAAACCTTCCACTCCGACCCTTAAATAAATTTCTCTCTGCAACACTATATGATAGGGCGTAATCCACTGCAAATTTTGTAATATAACCCCCAGTATGTTTTTCAACTGGAAATCAATTATGCAGGAAGTCTTATTACTTACACAAGGGTAAAATAATGAAGGTGGGTAACACTTTTGTGAAAATTAGGTCTCCAAAATTCCTAGCAACCTTTTTTCAGTCAAACTATTAATTATTTCGGAAAAAAGTCAAGTGTTTTTGGCTGAAAAATGTTTTGGTCGAATCTTTAGACGTCAAATCGAACGGTACCGTGATGACGAGCTCAATCTTTTTGTACCATATTATCTGAACGTATTTTTTAATCCGGTAACATATTTTCAGTCGAAAGACTCTTTCATATGAAAACTTATTATCGAGACATGTTTTTTCATCGTGTATCATATCTTTGGTTGAAAGAATATTTTGGTCTGAAAACAACTTTTGACAGTAAATGTTTTTATATATTTCCCGCACATCGGTTAGTGCACCCTTTTTCGAACTGCTGAGAGTCTGGTGCATGAGAGGTTGGTGGTTTTTGTTGTTCATGGTTGGCATTGGTTGTGGTTACTATTGTTTGTGGTTGGTGTTGGTCATGGTTGTTGTTGGGAGTGGATGGTGTTGGTTGTGGTTGTTTTTGGTCACAATTGGCATAGGAGCTGGACTCTCGAATCTTACTCAACTCTTACTCTTCTGCTTCGCTGAGTAGAGTCATATATTTATATCCATTTCAATTCATATCTGTTGGTAAATTTCAATTCATATCTTCTGAGTAGAGTGATAGATTCATATCTTCTAGTAAATTTCAATTCATATCTACTGGCAAATTTCAATTCATATCTGGTAAATTTGTTGAACCAAGTAGAGTGATATATTGAGAATTGTTTCAAAACAATTTTCAACTGATACGAGGTCTCTATCATTAAGGTACCTATGTATGCTCTATATGTCATATAATGCAGATTTCATATGAATATATTCTTTGATTAGGCGATATTATTTCAAATGAAATTCATCACCAATTGGAAAATTTCAAAAATAGTATGAAACCTAAGCACATGACTATGGAAACCTAAGCACCTGACCATGGAAACCTAAAACTTTGACACAAGAAAGGATGATTATTTTAATGATGAGAATTACACCTATATTAGGTTATATCTCTTTAATAGAAAAACCTACCTCCTTCCCAAATTTGTGTGTGATTGTTTCTTTTTTATAGAGGTTTGTAGATAATATGTAAAGTGTTCCATATTATTTGACTAGAAGAATAAAAAATAATATTTCCATTCCTTTTTACTTTGTGAGGATTACTATTAGGATCATATCATATTTAGCTAAGATGGCCTAAGGTTTTAGTTCACCCTGAATCCACCTTCACCTTCTTCATCAACCTCTTTCATCTAAGCCCTGGATTCAATTTGTAAATCTAAATATATGAGTTTATTTTCAACATACAATTTGTCCATTTTTTTTAATGTAATCAATGTACCAAAATAAGAAGAATGTGTTTCTTTAGTTGGATTGCAAAAAACCTTAACATGGTAGAGGATATGTGTTAGAAATCAAGAATAAATGAATAAACATGTCACTGGTAGTTTGATAGAGAACTAACAGTAAGAGTCTATTCTGGGAGCTGGAATTAGGAGTCCAATCTATTAGATAGATGATAGTATTAATGTTAGTTTAATAAATACAACAAGATCCAATTTTGTGAGAATCTGTTGAGCCTCATACATCCCACTTAAATCACATAATCTTCTAAAATTTTGTAATGTATCGAATTAATAACTATGGTGTCTTCAGTTGACTCCCATGCCATAGGATATTATCAATAGAAAGTTTCATATTTAAGGGTTGATTGATAAAAGTTAAACATTTTTTATTTATACATAGCGAGTGGGATGTTAGTCTTTATAACTTGTACATATTGATCTTGGATTGTGTGTAGAAATGCGAGTTATGCTTTAAAAAATCCGACATTTGTCCAATCCATACAATTCATATCCACTGAGTAAAGTCATATCTTTTGTAAATTTCAATTCATTTATAGCCATACCTTTGGACTAAACCTTGTAAGGATTGTTTTATTTGTAGAGTTACCTATTTAGTTTTTCCATTTCTGGCACAATTACATACCAATTTTATTTGTTTTATTTGAAGTTGAAAATCCACTCATTACCATTTTTAATATCAAATAAATTTGACATTTATATTTCACTGGCATCAAATTAAATAACAATAATGGTCATTGTTTTATTTATTTCTTGTATTTTATTCCATTTCTTCACTGTGATGAAAATTGGCATACACAACACTATGTTATTATGAGGCAACTTGGCTAGCCTTATTCATCCTATTTGGTTTGACAATGCTTACAGAGTAATGGTAGAATCCATATTTACAGATTTTGAAGTTGTATTAAGCAATGGGATTCCATCTATTCTTGATTATGGATAATATGATGCTTACACCTTACTTACTATGGCTAAATTTTCCTGTAATCCATACATATAGTAATGGTTTCAATGCTATAACTAGTATAAGTATAGAGCGCTTGTTATACCCTATTAACTAGTAATCATTGTTATTATGTTTACTTATTACGGATATATCCAATCAATATTGATACTAATCATATAAAAGGGAATACTAGATAGCTGTAAACCTATCATAAATAAGAGTATGAGCATGATTACTTGCACAACATTCTATACAATACACTGGTTTCACTATTACTCTCTGCTTCTTGGATAAGTGTATAAGTGTTTCCATAACAATCATATATGTATTACTTTTATATTACATAGCTCAACTTATGTGGAATACATCACTAATTACAGTATGTATTCATTACATAAACATCATACTAAGCATTACAATCACTCTAAACCTTCTAATTAAGCCCATTGATTACTCTGCTTATCTTGTATCTTCCTAATAAATCCCATACTAATCTAAGATACCATGAACCATATTCATATTCCCTATTAAAGCTTATAGTTTTGTAGTATTTTTTACACAAAAGACTAATCACACTCTATACATGAACTTAACATAACTCCTTCTAAGCTTGTTTCCACGTACCTTATTCCCATAATCATTACTACTAATCAATATGACAAGTAAACACATAGGTCTTAGATTTGTACAAGCCCATTGAACCAAGCCTTATTCACTCTTATCTCAATACTAGCACTCAATTCAGCCTATTCAATGGAAACAACAGTACTAGTTACAAACATATTGAACTTGTTGATATTAACTAAGTAGTAGCTAGTTTACCATAATGA
>ML798375.1:311564-333165 GCA_009831015.1 Picea engelmannii | reverse complement strand
CACTTTGAATTTAATTGAATCACATAATGATCATCAAAGCATGGTATTCCATTATTTGTGTATGCACTATTTTTTTATCTCCATGATCTACCTTCCAGTGGTTAAAATTATTTTTTGAAGGACCTGCTCTAATACCAATTGTTGGAATACTGAGAGGGGGGGTGAATCAATGTGAGCACCTTTTACCACATTCAATCACAATATTCAAATTTCAACTTTATCAATAATATATAATTTATTATTGCATCCAATATATCATGAGCATATAACCATAAGCAATACAAATCAACAATATCACATCATATACACAATACACCAAAACTTACATGGAAACCCAAATGGGAGAAATCCACATAATGATTTCTTATATATATCAATAATACATTAATAAGAAGCACCAACTTCCAAATTCTCCAGCACCAACTGGAAGGAGGCACTAAACCCATGATTTACATGCACCAACCTAAAGGAATATACAACTCTTAGAATTATTTGGCACCAACTCCCTGAGTTCTGCAACACCAACGAGAAGGAGGATGAAACCCCATTTTCTTACCCCATCCTATCGTTATAAAATATAAGTGTAGACTCACTATCACTACCAATGATACTGTCATTGCCAATGTCACCAATACATCAACCAACCTGTCACTACCACTGTCACATCAACCAATCTGTTGTTGTCACTGTCACTGTCACATCAACCAACCTCTCATAGTCACTATCACATCAACCTGTAACTACCATTTTTGCATCAACCTATCACTGATATACCAACAACCAACTATACCCAAATCCACTCACATGGATACAAAAACCATTACCAAACCATGTACATCAACATGTACCATACCATGTACATCAACCATCAACCATCAACTTGTACCATATCATGCATCAACCATGTACCATACCAAGTACATCAACCATGTACCATACGAAGTGCATAAACCATGTACATCGAAACTTGTACCATACCATGTACATAAACCATGTACCATAAGATATCCTTAAAGAAGTGCCTCAACCATAACCAATATAGCCACAATACCAAGATTGCATTATAGACAAGATGTGATACTAATCAATGTACCACAAAATCATCAACATGTAACCAATATGTACCTCAAACATGTGCCACCATATACCAAGTGTTTATCTCAACCATGTACCAAAAACATGAAGAT
Organism: Picea engelmannii; assembly: GCA_009831015.1. Lineage (NCBI taxonomy): Eukaryota > Viridiplantae > Streptophyta > Pinopsida > Pinales > Pinaceae > Picea > Picea engelmannii. The sequence goes on along the minus strand of ML798375.1, from coordinate 331,978 downwards.
TTGTCTCTAGCATATTCCCAAATCACCATACCATGCCTCAAGCATGTATCATATCACCAATATATTTCAATCAAATCATGCATATAAACATACCTGAGAATGTGTAACTGACCCGGTGCTTCAGATCACAGAAAAATAGACCAACCTGGGCATCAAAAGCCTAGCACAATCACCACTTGACAACCTTTCACAATATTTTCACAGATCTGTGACTTTCTCCTCTACTACCCGCTGATATTCACGCTTTGCACCACTATGGCCCACATACTTCCATGCCCTGCTGACTTGTAACCTGTGGATATACTCAGAAAATAGGTTTGTCACTTTTTCTACAACTTTGAAATGTTCACCTTTGACCTTCCTTCACAACCTGAGACTTGTTATCTCAGATTTAACCTCAGATTCTCCAATAGAGTAAAATTTCTTCACAAGATAGATAATCAATAGAGTTTTGTGTGAATGTACTTATGAGAGAATTCTTGAGGTGTATATATAGTTTTCCTAAGTAACCTATTTCCTTAACTTTAGGGCTTCTTGAAATTTCTTGTTACAACCACTTTACCCTTTCATTAATGACTTGTAACTAATTAGGGGATTCTTAACCCATAGTTGTGGATTCCAACTTCATGAGCTCATAACTTCTCAACCATGAGGAACTACGTGATGTTCCACCTATCATTGAAAATAATATGACGAGCACTATCCATCTATGATTTTTTTACCTACATTTACACTGTCCTTCATGTCCTTATTCCTCAAAAACTTTTTGTCTTCATGACCACACCTATGGGTTTCTTTTAGAATTCTTCAAAGTGTCTTCCCGTGAAGGCCATGCTTATAGCTACACCATAATGGGACCAATTTAGAGACTTCCCCAACTACACCCATCACATCTATTGAAATAAATAACAACCATTTCTTGTTGACATCAATGACAACCAACTATCCAACAACATCAATGACAACCAACTTTCAAATAGTCTTCTTTCATATGATCCAATGATCTACAATATGTGTAGGTTGTACAAGAATTCGGGAAGTCACGAGATAAGTGCCTCAATTTATTACAATTGTAGAATATGATTGGACCTCTACCTCCTCTTCCAAAACTTCATATTCCTCGACCTATGCCATACTAATGCAGGAGCATCACTCCAAGCCAGCTACGCGCCAGCTAGCCAGCACATCAAAGCGCGTGTTCAATGGAGAAGAGAGGCGCAGCCCTCTCACTTTCAAAATTCAAAATTTGAAATTGTATTAAATGTTGTAAGGGCAGTAGATCCAAAATCCATGTATGTGAGCAGGCTTAGATAAAGGTTTCCTTAAATAGTTGTAAGGATGAGATCTAGATCTGATTCGGACTAGACAACCATTCAATGTAATTGAATGTAAAATAACGAGAGTTGGTGAAGATGTAGGGAAGAGCTCAAGGAGCCCCCTTTTGTAAAAAGAGCCTTTGTATATGTAGTCGATAGAGTCTGTAGGGAAGAACATAGAAGAAGAGAGAATAGGGAGAAAAGAGAAGAGCCGAGACTCTATTGCAGTCTGAGCTCGAACACATTGTAATTAAACATTGAGGATAATACAAAGCAGTTTTTCCTGCATATGTGTTTCTATGTGTTTATGTGTATTTTATGAATGTTGTGTGTTCATTTATGTTGTAGATGTATGTTAAGTATGCATTTGCAGGGATAGATAGATTTCCCTATCTGTGAGTTCTTTGATTTCAGGTTTGGGTTCTTTGAGGCTTCATGCAAGAGGTTGCATGACAAAACTTCCTGGGTTCTGTAAGCTAGTGCAACAAGTGCACTTCTAAATTTTGTGGAATTACAGAAAACGACGTGCCAGGAGGGCGCACCAAAGGAGTTATTAGACTCAAGGAAGAAGCCTCAAGGTTGTTGAACACCTTGAAGGAAGAACTGTGCAAAGGAGAGCACAGAGAGGAGAAGCAGAATTGTTGAGAATTATGTAAAGGCTCTGCCAGGAGGGCATTGAGCAAAGGCATAGAGTCACTGAGGATTATGGAGAACTCTGCCAGGAGAGCATCGAGCCAGTGCAAGGAGTGCACCGAGAAGAACTCTATTTCGAGTTCTAAGGAAAGGGAAGTGTTAAGGATAAGGAACTTACAGAGTTACTGAACACTCTATGAAGAAAGGATCTGCAAGGTGTGCATCGAGCAGAAGAACACCAGGACCACGTGAAGCATTTCTTTGTAAGAAATACTTCGAATTGATTTATCCAAAAACTTAGCAGCACAAGGAGTGTGCGAATAAGAACTTGTCTAAAGTTCTTAAGCTCAGAAGCAATAGCGCAAGGAGTGCGCTCAGAGTGAACTTGTCTCAAGTTCAAAATATCAGGAGGAACATTGCCTTTGCACATAGAGAAATAGTTGAGAGGAGCAAGAAGTCAAGGAATCCTTTGAGGTTCAGAGTCGACGAAGGTCAGGAGGGACAACGTCCTTAGAATACAGGAGGGAGCCGAGGATACAGGCCTTGCAACAAAAGCAAAGGCCAAGGCCTTTGAAACTTTGGAAATCTTCCAAGGGGAAGGAAGAAGCAAAAGCTTAGGAGGGAGCATATCTACCATTGGATCAGGTATAGGATGAGATCTGGACCATTGAATCTATGTCCAGGCAGCAGGAGGAGATCACGCAGGAGAAAGAGATTTGGGTCATCAGATCTGGGTGCACAGACCGATAGCCATTAGATCCAGGAGAAGGTGCATGAGGTTTAACCCTTGTATATGCAAAGGTGAGGTCTCACAAAATCCCAAAAGCATCATGACCATCCATAAGGAGGACACATGACAAGTGATCAAGGTTTCAGGAAAATTCTCGAAAGGATGTGGGTCGTCAATCCAGTTGCATCATAGCCATTGGTCCAAGAGGGACATGGACCGTTGACATCTCAGCAGAGATATTTCGACATTTCAGCATTTCGGTTACCCAGAGATAAAAAGGGCAAGAGTCAGGACTTTTGACCCACGAATTCCTGAAAGAACGTAAGCTATTGGATCAGGGAAGGCTCATAGCCATTGATCTCTCTTTGGAGTGGAATTTCATCATTTCATAGTTTGGGGGTTCGACATTTTGGAAATCACGAAGACAAGAAGCTTGGGCACTTTGAGTTGAAAACCCTCGAAGTCGCGAAATGCGACGTATCTTTGGAGTGGGGCTACGATCACACATTTTGGCATTTCAGAGTTTCGAGGTTCGACATTTCGGAAATCCCAAGGATAAGGAGCCGAGGCACTTTGAGTTGAAAACCCTCGAAGTCGTGAAACACATCGTATCTTTGGAGTGGGGTTGTGGTCACACATTTCGGCATTTCAGGGTTCGGCTTTTCAGCACTTCTGATGACAAGGAGCTGGGGATCTTGGTGTTGAAACCCCACGAAGTTGCAAAACTCGAAATACCTTTTCGGAAAAGGTCATGATCATATCTGGTGGTCGTGTGGAGGTGAAGACTCACACCTGGTGCATTTCTTGTGCCGGTGGAGTTTTCATGAAGGACCTGTGGATCGAATTTGTGGGGTTCAAATGAGGGCTCAAAAGAACTAATTCGGTTTTGCGTATTCGAAGAAGATCGATCCTATGTGGATCTCAGCCCGAGGGCAAGGGGGTCTACATCACATACCCTCCTTGGTTTACTAGATTAAAGCCTCTCTAATTTTTATATTGTGACCACCTCCTTCTGTCATAGAAGTTTCCTCCTAAATTCTATACATATCTAAAGTGTGCTCTCTCATCAAGTTGAATGCATGAAAATCCTTCTCTTCATGCCCGATTGACTTGCAAAAGTTACAAAATAATTTTTTTGGCGTACTTTTCTATTTCTGCAGTAATGGACAATTAGGTGGATAATAGCCACATTTTTTACATATTTCATAGTACCCTCCTCCCTATAATGGATTTAGTGGTCTAGTTTCTTAAAAATGCGCAAAGGATTTTCATTTGTCCTTATGGTGGCCTTAAGTCCTACACTTGGTGCACCAAACTTGTTCATGGTTCTTCTCCCCTTTTGCAAGCTCTAATAAAGGAAGCTAATTGTGTCTGGACTTGCACCATCCCCCCACCATCTCCTTCAAGATATGCTTCTAGTTTCTTCATAATCTCCAAAGCTTCAGGCTATGACACAACCTTCTGTTGTATCAATGAGTAATGAATGTGTGGTAATAGTCCTGCAATAAACCATTCTTCGTGTTGTCAATCGAGAATATAGAATTTCAACCTAGCCATCGCATATTTAAATCTTTGATCATAGTCCCAAACTAATTCAGTCTGCACCTGCTTGATTTCCTTCAACTCTGTAATGTACTTCGACTCAGACTTCAACTTCTTGAACTCTTTCAATAATTCTTGTGTAATTTCTGCCAATGTCCTTGCTTGAACTATAGGTGTAGTACCCTGCAGTTGCATGTACTAGACCAATGCACCACCTCTAAATGTTGTTTCCAAATGTGCAATATTGGTATCCTCATCTTGGACATTATTTTCAACCCAAATTATCTCACATACAAATAGATGTTTTTATGGGTCCTCCGACCCAACTCCCTGGAACTTAGGAAATCTCAATGTGTTTTCTAACCCTTCCATGTTGTTTTTTATAGTACCTACCCTCGACGATGATGGATAACCCTAAATCGACACATTTCACCCATTAATCTGAATACTACTATTCTGACTTCTTCTACTATCTATAAGTGCTTTTGAAAAATCCTCAAATGTTACCTTAGATATCGGTGACACACACACGGTTGTGGATTCAACAAAGTATTCAACTTGAGTAGGAATTATCAGTTCTTCTATTATGGTATTGCACTCATAATCCTCCTCTTCTCCTTATATATGTAGTATCTCTATGATATGGACTACTGTGCAGGGTCCTCTCCACTCATACTCATTGTGCAACTCTCCTTTCTCAACCCCATTCTTCAACATCTTGTACCTTCTTCCACTGTGAAATAATCCAAATTCGTCTTCCTCTTATGATACACCTTATTCATTTCTCTGCATCCTCAGTCCCTCCCTTCCTTATTCATTTCATTCTTCATTCTTTCCTACCTTCATACCATCCCTTGGTTAGGCTATAGTTCCCTTATTTTCACAAAACCCCTTCGCAGTCAGATTCCATCGTCATCAGACCTTTGTCACACAACAAAATATTTATCTAGGTACCCAATCCTTTCATAAACCTTCCACTCCGACCCTTAAATAAATTTCTCTCTGCAACACTATATGATAGGGCGTAATCCACTGCAAATTTTGTAATATAACCCCCAGTATGTTTTTCAACTGGAAATCAATTATGCAGGAAGTCTTATTACTTACACAAGGGTAAAATAATGAAGGTGGGTAACACTTTTGTGAAAATTAGGTCTCCAAAATTCCTAGCAACCTTTTTTCAGTCAAACTATTAATTATTTCGGAAAAAAGTCAAGTGTTTTTGGCTGAAAAATGTTTTGGTCGAATCTTTAGACGTCAAATCGAACGGTACCGTGATGACGAGCTCAATCTTTTTGTACCATATTATCTGAACGTATTTTTTAATCCGGTAACATATTTTCAGTCGAAAGACTCTTTCATATGAAAACTTATTATCGAGACATGTTTTTTCATCGTGTATCATATCTTTGGTTGAAAGAATATTTTGGTCTGAAAACAACTTTTGACAGTAAATGTTTTTATATATTTCCCGCACATCGGTTAGTGCACCCTTTTTCGAACTGCTGAGAGTCTGGTGCATGAGAGGTTGGTGGTTTTTGTTGTTCATGGTTGGCATTGGTTGTGGTTACTATTGTTTGTGGTTGGTGTTGGTCATGGTTGTTGTTGGGAGTGGATGGTGTTGGTTGTGGTTGTTTTTGGTCACAATTGGCATAGGAGCTGGACTCTCGAATCTTACTCAACTCTTACTCTTCTGCTTCGCTGAGTAGAGTCATATATTTATATCCATTTCAATTCATATCTGTTGGTAAATTTCAATTCATATCTTCTGAGTAGAGTGATAGATTCATATCTTCTAGTAAATTTCAATTCATATCTACTGGCAAATTTCAATTCATATCTGGTAAATTTGTTGAACCAAGTAGAGTGATATATTGAGAATTGTTTCAAAACAATTTTCAACTGATACGAGGTCTCTATCATTAAGGTACCTATGTATGCTCTATATGTCATATAATGCAGATTTCATATGAATATATTCTTTGATTAGGCGATATTATTTCAAATGAAATTCATCACCAATTGGAAAATTTCAAAAATAGTATGAAACCTAAGCACATGACTATGGAAACCTAAGCACCTGACCATGGAAACCTAAAACTTTGACACAAGAAAGGATGATTATTTTAATGATGAGAATTACACCTATATTAGGTTATATCTCTTTAATAGAAAAACCTACCTCCTTCCCAAATTTGTGTGTGATTGTTTCTTTTTTATAGAGGTTTGTAGATAATATGTAAAGTGTTCCATATTATTTGACTAGAAGAATAAAAAATAATATTTCCATTCCTTTTTACTTTGTGAGGATTACTATTAGGATCATATCATATTTAGCTAAGATGGCCTAAGGTTTTAGTTCACCCTGAATCCACCTTCACCTTCTTCATCAACCTCTTTCATCTAAGCCCTGGATTCAATTTGTAAATCTAAATATATGAGTTTATTTTCAACATACAATTTGTCCATTTTTTTTAATGTAATCAATGTACCAAAATAAGAAGAATGTGTTTCTTTAGTTGGATTGCAAAAAACCTTAACATGGTAGAGGATATGTGTTAGAAATCAAGAATAAATGAATAAACATGTCACTGGTAGTTTGATAGAGAACTAACAGTAAGAGTCTATTCTGGGAGCTGGAATTAGGAGTCCAATCTATTAGATAGATGATAGTATTAATGTTAGTTTAATAAATACAACAAGATCCAATTTTGTGAGAATCTGTTGAGCCTCATACATCCCACTTAAATCACATAATCTTCTAAAATTTTGTAATGTATCGAATTAATAACTATGGTGTCTTCAGTTGACTCCCATGCCATAGGATATTATCAATAGAAAGTTTCATATTTAAGGGTTGATTGATAAAAGTTAAACATTTTTTATTTATACATAGCGAGTGGGATGTTAGTCTTTATAACTTGTACATATTGATCTTGGATTGTGTGTAGAAATGCGAGTTATGCTTTAAAAAATCCGACATTTGTCCAATCCATACAATTCATATCCACTGAGTAAAGTCATATCTTTTGTAAATTTCAATTCATTTATAGCCATACCTTTGGACTAAACCTTGTAAGGATTGTTTTATTTGTAGAGTTACCTATTTAGTTTTTCCATTTCTGGCACAATTACATACCAATTTTATTTGTTTTATTTGAAGTTGAAAATCCACTCATTACCATTTTTAATATCAAATAAATTTGACATTTATATTTCACTGGCATCAAATTAAATAACAATAATGGTCATTGTTTTATTTATTTCTTGTATTTTATTCCATTTCTTCACTGTGATGAAAATTGGCATACACAACACTATGTTATTATGAGGCAACTTGGCTAGCCTTATTCATCCTATTTGGTTTGACAATGCTTACAGAGTAATGGTAGAATCCATATTTACAGATTTTGAAGTTGTATTAAGCAATGGGATTCCATCTATTCTTGATTATGGATAATATGATGCTTACACCTTACTTACTATGGCTAAATTTTCCTGTAATCCATACATATAGTAATGGTTTCAATGCTATAACTAGTATAAGTATAGAGCGCTTGTTATACCCTATTAACTAGTAATCATTGTTATTATGTTTACTTATTACGGATATATCCAATCAATATTGATACTAATCATATAAAAGGGAATACTAGATAGCTGTAAACCTATCATAAATAAGAGTATGAGCATGATTACTTGCACAACATTCTATACAATACACTGGTTTCACTATTACTCTCTGCTTCTTGGATAAGTGTATAAGTGTTTCCATAACAATCATATATGTATTACTTTTATATTACATAGCTCAACTTATGTGGAATACATCACTAATTACAGTATGTATTCATTACATAAACATCATACTAAGCATTACAATCACTCTAAACCTTCTAATTAAGCCCATTGATTACTCTGCTTATCTTGTATCTTCCTAATAAATCCCATACTAATCTAAGATACCATGAACCATATTCATATTCCCTATTAAAGCTTATAGTTTTGTAGTATTTTTTACACAAAAGACTAATCACACTCTATACATGAACTTAACATAACTCCTTCTAAGCTTGTTTCCACGTACCTTATTCCCATAATCATTACTACTAATCAATATGACAAGTAAACACATAGGTCTTAGATTTGTACAAGCCCATTGAACCAAGCCTTATTCACTCTTATCTCAATACTAGCACTCAATTCAGCCTATTCAATGGAAACAACAGTACTAGTTACAAACATATTGAACTTGTTGATATTAACTAAGTAGTAGCTAGTTTACCATAATGATTCAACTATGTTTACTCATAGTTAATCCCTTATTCATAGTCTGATTCTGAGATCAAACACTGTGTTCAAAATACAAAATTGGAGATCAAATAATGTGTTAATCCCAAAGAAAATGGAAGATATTCCTAGGGTCATGGGTGGGGTAGAGGATGTATCCATTCCAATGATTCCATGATGTTCTGTGTTCCTTGATTGTCGATAGATTTTATTCTAATGAAAATTAGCACTACAACCCAAAATAATATAAAAACATAATTATTGAAATGAGTTCCAATTCAAATCAAGGCTTGGCCATGCCCTTAGAAAAAGATGAAACTCATACCAATACATTCTTTTATGTTATTTTTCCTTGTTTCAATTTTATTAGATGCATTTATTAAAGTTCTTTTAGTAATTTGCAAGTTCATATATCCTATATATTAATATTCTATAAGGTACTAGTTAAATTAGCTTTCTTTCATATTGCATCACCATCTAGGTTTAGAACCTTGGATTAGAACCACATGTTTAGGATTTTGATGGTGATGGATTAGAACCACAGGTTTAGGATTTTGATGGTGATGGAAAAAATTGTGCCCTAGGTTAGGGATAACGAGTACAAAACATATTAGTTTTTACTCATTATTTCCCTCCATCCCTAGTCTCATACTATATTTCACTGATTATTCTTGAAGAGTGGGACACAACCATTTTCCTATGCTTTGCTACACTAAGGATGAGTCTCGTTTTCCAAGATAAAACGTAGTAAAACGTAGAGTTTCAAAATAATATTCAATTTATATGTTCAATTTCAAAGAGGGGCCAAAGAGAAATATGTCGACGGTGCAATGTTTTAAGCATCCCAACATAACATGACACCTTTATAATAGATTTTTTGGTAGTGTATGGGAAGTTGTCGTGGAATGATGAGGTTCCACATTAATTTGATAAAATCTTTTATGAATAGTTTTTCATGGGCATACACCCTAATTATACCAGCCTATCGTCCAGTTATTATGGGGTTGGTAAAGGACAAACATATGATTGGAAATGAACATATCAAAATGTAGCTTACAAAGGCCTCCATGACCTTTGGTATCTCATCCAACATGGACATTTTCCTCACATTCTAATATGCGAGCTACATAGGATGTTGGCAAGGAGGCCAAGAATAAAAAAATAAAAAAATTAGAATCAATTTTTTATGGTGTTGATGTTGGTTTGAACCATCAGAGAGTTGAATCCAATTCTCGAGTCAATTTTGTTTACGAAACATATGAGGAGATAGATTCCATGGCCATAGAGGATATACAGGAGTATGAAAAATGTTTCCATAATGGTTTGAAGGAGTTAATTCAAAATGATGAACTAAACACCGGATTGGTATGTGTTATAGTTAGTAAATGTTTCATGCATTTGAGGATAGTTTTCTTGTAGTTCTATATCTAGATACATATCATTGTATTCTTAAAAATATTTGGGTTGTTATCGTGATTCATTGCAGTTTGGTAATTTGTTAAATGAATCTCTAGTAAATAGGGGACTTGATTCATAGAGTTTAATTTTGGAAGGGTTGAATCAGGTATGTGCTTAAAAATATCCACTTTAGTTGTCCAATCTTCAGAACTTGTTGAATAATCAACATACACGAAATTTATGTTTTTGTATTAATGCGAACACATATTCCTATTCTGTCTCCCATTACTTGGGCAGGCTTGTCCCAATTCTCACTGGGAGAGTTTGAAGAGGGTGGGAGTTCACAGGTATCATTATATGTTGAAAACAAATTTAGTTATATATGAAAATTGCAATGTCATTTAAATTATTAATTTAAAAGAAAAATGTCTTACACAATATATAATTTATTGAATCTTAGGGTATGTTGGGTAAGACTATGACTCAAATGACCATGAAAATTCCATCCTCTTGAGTGTGATTGATGATATTCAGGTTCTCACATCACAGGTATTACATGTTTCAAAATTTAAAACTAAAATTTAATGTGTTAAAATCATTTAAATTTAATTTTCAAATGTACAAATTTGAAATGTGTTATAGGGAAATGTGGAGAAGAGAGTACGGGAGACTGGGATTGAGGAGGATGCATCCATACTTGAGAAGGATGCATTTATTCATGATAATACCTAATTAAATGTATGTGCATTGCATATTAGTGAGTTTTAGTTTGTTTTTATGTTGTGCATTTTATATATAAGTGTTCAATGTTATTTGTGTTGAATATGCATATTTTTTTTTACTTTTTTCAAATTTATGTTTGATCAACTTTTTAACTAAGCCTTTCATATTCATAGAAGGGTTACTCAATTAGTGTCTATATAACTTCTCAATGCTTCGATCAATCATTTTGAAATATATAGAACTCTTATATAAGCTTATTCTTGTCTAAAATGGTACATTCAATCTTATTTATGTTTAGATCATGATGCATACCTAATTATGAAATCTAGCATTTGATTATATGAGAAAATAATATAGATCTCTGACATCAGAAAGAGGGATTATTCTAAATTAACTTGGATACCGATCTTATTTAATATTAGATCATGATTCAACCCGAACTATTCTAGATTTAAAAATATGATTACATGACCTTATTCATGTTCTTATTTATATGTTTGAACTTTAGATCATGATGCAGGAAATTTTGAACTTGACCATTTGATTATTTGAGAATAGACTCTATCCCACATTAGAAAAGGGGAAGATTGTAAATTTTCTTGTACTGCATTCCTTGCCTTCTTGTCCAAGAATGGTATAATATGGAGATTTGTGTTTTCTGCATACAACAAAGTGAATTCCTTTTTGGGTTATTGTCAAAATCTTAACTAATTGCTTACTAACCACAAACCAACATTTGTAGATTTACAAATAAGCTATGTACGTGCATGATCTACTTATGTTTAGATCATGATTAAGGCATATTTCAAAGACAATTTGATTATATGTAATATGAATACATCCAACGTAGAAATATGAAAGATTTTAATGGTTTTTGAAGAATGACTTAATATATGTACAGATTTGTGTTTTCTACATGTACATGAAAGATTATATGAGAAAATCTATTGCACCACGGAAAGAAGAGATAAGTATTTTCTTGGAAGGATGGCTTAATATGGAGATTTGTGAGTTCTTTAATTTGAAATGGAATTTGATTATGTGAGAACATCTATTCCACTGTAGAAGACGAGATAACTATTTTCTTGGAAGAATGGATTAATATGGAGATTTTTGAACTTTCTCCATACACAAGAGAATTTATTTTCATGGTATTATCTAACTTTGAACACTAAAATTGGTTACCAAGAACACAATTTTTCTCTTTAAAAATTTGCTAGATATGATCTTACTTTGTTTAGATCATGTAGGCAATGTTAAAAGAGCATTTGTTTTTTTTTTCCTCAGAAAAAAGCGTAATTATATTCATCCAAAGAGAACCAAATTACATTCAGTAGGTTCCAAAAGAACGACCCAACACTGGGTAGAAAATCCCAAAGGGACACAAAGTAACTGGCTGGAGAGCCAAAAATATGAAAAAACAGGAGTTGATAGAAAACCCTAATAGGACAAAAAATCGGTATAAGAGATCCCATCAAATATTAATACTCCAAACAGAAAATCCAAACAAACCATGGTGGTTATATGGACTAGGTCAGATAGGTATGAAAACCTTCACATTAGCATAACCAGAAGGCAACCACGTCGATGAAGACCTCAACCAACAACAAAAAGACTTAGAACTGCATGCCCATTCCATGGACCTCAAAGTGATGGAGATGCACCACATGCCAAAGGATAGGACCTCAAAGTTCTAGCAGTATCCCCTACATATAGAAAAAAACATCAACAACCACCTAAGGGAGCCAGATATGAGCATACATCAAACCTTGAAAAAATTGAAGAAACCAAAAGAATTGACCCAAAAATGGAGAAATATAAAGTAAGGACCTTGCAAGGAGAAAAAAATATGAGAAAAACTAGGAACCACCCTCGCAGGAGCACCCAAAAAGAAGGATTTTATCTCGAAACCATAACCGGACACGCTCCCAGAGCTAGCATCCATGAAATGACCATGCAAGCATAGGATACGAACGTTGAATAGATCAAGACCCAAATACAAAAGGATATGGGTTTTGTCACCATTCGAGCCTGCAACAAGTCAAAGTGAAAATAAAATATCTCGAGTCCACCACCGGGAGACAACTCGCTACGCGAGGAGCCAAGAGTATCCAGTCGGGAGAAGTCAACAACAAATAGCAGGAGAGAGAGACCACGCCAGAAGATAGAGAGAGATGGGAGAATATGGTTATCTCTAGTTGTGAGAGAGACATCACCGGAAGAGAGCTACAAGAAGTGGGCGCCCACGACTAGGATTTCTCCTAGCTGCAAAGCCCCTTCAAGTCAAAACATTGAAACATAATTTTTTTATAAAATAAAATTAAATATTTATGCAAAGAATGGCTTAATATGGGGAGTAACTATTTTGGAAGTGATGCCAGTTTGGTTTAAAAAAGTTTCCAAAAAAGTATAATATTTAGAGAGAGAAATAATCTTAGATCTGTGTAACTCTGATTGGGTATATTATTATTTCTCACATGGTTATGTTAATCTTGATGATATTCTTGGGTATGTTATCCTTTCTCATTTTTATTTAATAAAGTTAAATATCTTTAAAATATTTTCTAATAAAGTATATGCTAACATGTGTTATTGGTTTTTCTCTTTATTGTTACAATGATGTTTAAATTATTGGTAGAAAAGAAGCACATGGATTTTGGAAGATAAAACTTCAACAATTTTCGTATGTCAATTTTTCTTTAATCACAAATTTTTTTATTTATCTAAAATGGTATATGTACATTTTATTTGAAATTTCTAGATACATTTTATTTACAAATTTAAAATTTAAAATTTGAGAAATTTTATTTTATTTTATTTTTATTTTTATTTTATTTTTAGGTATGAAGAGATATATCTGAGCGATGTGTTAGAGTTGAAGTATGGAGTTAAATGTTAATTTTGAGACCAACACCACTTAATGGTGATATCATATTTAAATGTTGACATGAATAATGATCATACTTAAATCTTATGTTCTGGTTTCAAAATGCTACTTGATATGATTATATTCTTGTTTTAAAAAAAAAAAAAATTGGGGCCTAATCGTTTTCTCTAGTTATTGAGAACCTCTATTAATTATATTTTTTGGTAAACAATGGCTATGATAATTAGTAAAAATGGTGAATACTTGATATGATTATCTTCTTGTTTTAGAAAAGTTTCTTTTGGGGGGCTCATTATTTTCTCTAGCTATTGAGAACCTCAATTCATTATATTTTTTGGTAAAACATGGATATGATAATTAGTAAAAATGGTGAACACTAGATTGACAAGGACATAATACAAATCCTAAAAATCATGTTTTTTCCCACCCATTATTGACAGGAAATAAACTAAATCATGAATGTTTTAAAAGTTTACGTTGTTGATAGATGATAAGTATAGTGCTTCATTCTATGTTTGTTGGGCATGCCAAATTTGACATGAACAATAGTGTAACATCTCGCTCTTGCGTGCACTGAGTGAACTTATTCTTTGAGGAAACTTGTGTGCAAGTGATCTGGGTTATTATACTATTGGTCATTTTGATTATGGTTATGGGATATTATGGATTTGATGAAATGCTATTTCGTTGTATTTACATAGGGAGGTGCTATTGACTGGGTTCTCCCGAGGTGCATGAATTTGGACATTGAGGATGCAGAGGCATCGATGAAACCCCTTGGAATCTAGATCGAGTCAGGGAGTGGAATGTTGGGTTTGAATGTTGTTGATGTGACATATGTACATATGATTATATATTACCATGATTGATTACTATTGCTGACATGATTCGTTGATGGATGAAGGCTAGTGATAGCTTGCTGAATAGACTCACATTTGGAGTAGAGAGGTCTCGCATGACAACCAGATCCATTGAGGGAGAGGTGTTGCAGTATCCCTGCTATAGCCTACTAGCACTCTCGCTGTGGATGGAACTATAGGTTAACGATTACCTAGCTCGAGAAGACCCACGATGTTGCGAGGGTGGACTGTGAAAGTCGCTCACAATGATTCTAAGGGGTGCATAATAAGGAAGTGTCATTATTCCTTAGAGGCCCTTAGTCTCCCATAATATCACCTGGTGGAGTATTGACTCTAGGGGTTTGACATCTACCAAATTCAGTCAAGAGGAGAGTGGCACCCTTGGAGCACGTAGTGCGTATTGAAGGGTACGACGCGCAAGGAAAACATAAAGAGGTGAATGCCACCCTTGGATCACATAGTGCATCTTGAAGGGCACGTCGTTCAAGGAAAATGAAAAGAGGCAAATGGCACCCTTGGAGCACGTAGTGCATCTTGAAGGGCACGTCGCGATTTTAACTGGTAAGTGAATAGACCTAGTTGGCCTTAAAATGAATGATGTGATAAGTAAAGTTTAATGACTAATTTTTCCCTTAAGAACCATTGCCCAACCTAATGAATTTAAAACCTAGGTCTAAGCAGAACCTCTGAACAAAAATAATTAGACATATAACAAGAAGGGGGTAAAGAAATTCAAACTTTATTTATTAAATTATTTTTTTTTATATTGGAGGATTAAATTTTAAAAAAAAGGGGGTAATGGTTGTTTTTATCTACATTTGTTAATTTGATTTTTAGTTAAAAAGAAAGGAGGGTAAATGGTTGTTTTTATCTACACTTGATAAATTATTTTTTAATTAAAAAGGAAAAAGGGTAAATGGTTGTTCTATCTACACTTGCTAAATTGATTTTTTTTAGTTAAAAATGAAAAAGGGGGAAACTTAAAAGAAATAGGAAACTTAAAGAAAAAGGGAAAGTTAAAGAAAAGGGAAAATGTAAAGAAAAAGATGAATGTCTAACTTAGTAAAGAATTCTTGCCTTTGGAACTTTCTATTTCTGAACTCAACTAGGAATGAAGTAAGGCATAAGTCATTTAAGAATTGTAAGGGAATTTTGCGACATCGAGGAGTGCTTTTAGGAATACTCTTAGGTGGATGAGGGAAATAGGAATATTTAATTAATTAATAAAATTGATTTTCTAGTGCAACTAGGGGATTGGGCGACATGTGTACGGGGGAGGTTTTTTTCCTAGTTAAATTAATTAAAAAGGAATCTAATGAGAATTTTTGGAAACTAATGACTAAGAAAACTCTATAAAAAGGATGGCGAAGGAGGAGTGTGGATCACATATTTTTGCGTAACGTTAGGCTGCTGAAATTTTATCTTGACTGAACTTTCTCTTATGGGAGTTGGTATACCCATCTTGGGTAATAAGTGGTAGCTCGACCTTGCGAGGCGAGCTGGGTGCTAGCATTCTTTGTTATTGTGTGTGTGGCCTCTTTGAGGCTCGGGGGGCTCAAGGGGAAGAAGAGTACCCCTAGCGTTGGTTGGGAGGTACGGGTGAGGTCACATCGGTTAGAAAGAGAGAGTTGGATGGAGTGCACGTGAGACAACGAATTCAGACAATTCACATTTGGCTAAGGTACGCATGTTAAATTTGGTACTTGCAATGAATTTAATTTTCACATGTTTATTTTTCTGTACTCGGTTGAACATTTCATTGCCATGAATTTTCTTGCATATGCATTCCTACGGTAATTGTAATCCCATTGTCGCTTAATATATTCAGTAAGAACCCTTGCTATCCACTTTATCCTTTATTTTTTCAGTTACTGTCTTTGCATTTGGCTAAGAATGAGCCCCATAATCAAACCTTGCCTACATTCTTGTATCTCTTGCCTGCATTTTATTTATTCCTTGATTGCACCTTTATTCCATTATTTGCTTATCCACGGAGAAGACTTGGATGTAGATTCTGTTTTATCCTCTGTTTTGTGATCCTTTAAGTTATTAGTCTGTGTCTGAGTAGTCGACTAGGAGCCGAATGAATGGTCATCACTCTGGTGTTCAAAGACTTAGATTCAAATTTTCTTCTTTCCTGTGCATGGATAATAACTATAGGATCATTATCTGCCCAACAATAAGTCTCTCCTAAGTGTTTATTCTCTTCATTCCACCATCGCTGTTTCTTTGCATTGATTCTCAGAATTGTTTTGGTTCTTTGCGTCTTGATTGATTAAACTCTGATTATACTCTATGTTTTTAAGTGTTTAAACTCTGATAAATATCTGCGTTTGAATGATAAATCTATGCGTTTCTTGTGATTGATTATCTTTGAGTGTTCTTGTGGTGATTAATCTCTACATTGAATTTATATCTGTGTCAATTTATCTCTGCATTCCATTTATCCCTGCTCTTAAACAAACTCATAAATTAACTATGCGATTTCAATTCATCTCTGTGAGTAAGAAAACCTATCACTGCATTTTTATCTAATATAAGATAGACACCAAATTATGACTGTGTGTGACATCGAGTGTATGACTGTGTGTGACTGCATTATAATTGATGTTGTGTATCTTGTATATATTTTTGACAACGATTTATTTCATGTATATACCATGTGATTTTGTATATACCATTGTTATTTACCATGTGATTTTGTATATACCATGCAATTTAATTGTATATACCATGCAATTTGAATGATCAACCCCAGAATGTTTAAACTCTACGTTGGAGTGATTAAAACCTGAATGTTTAAACTCTATGTTTGAATGTTTAATCCTTGAGTGTTTAAACTATGTGTTTTGAATGACTAATCCATGAATGTTTAACTCTGCATTTTTTTATTATTGATTAATCTCTGATCACCTTGGCTCCCTGCAAAATATACAACAAATCTCTACACAACAAATCTACATATGAATCTATACATAGAGAATATAAACACAATGATCTTATTTTTCTCCTGTGATTGAATTGCATTTGAATAGCGATTGTATTTTACTCTACAATTTTCCTTTTTTAGACAACAATTTACCCAACCTTTACACGACATTCACACCATGATTTTCTGGGTGATTTTCCCAGCTTCCATATAGTGATTTCCCCTAAATGATTATTGTTAGAGAGCTACCTGTGTTGGACAACGATTTTTAGCATACTGATAGCATATTGAATGCATATTGATAACATATTGATTGATAACATTATTGATTGGTAGCATTATTAGTCAATGATTTTATTGATTGACAACACACTGATTGATAGCATTATGGATAGCTATTTAATATTATGGATAGCGATTCAATATCATGGATGGTGATTTTAATATTGTTGACAATAAATGTTATTCACACAACGATATTATTATGATATCGATAAATTTCATCCATATTGTTATTTACCCAATGATATTTATGGATCATATGGATCATATAGTTACACAACAAACATATGGATCATATTTTTGTTTACACAATGATATTTATTTATCAAATAGTTATGGTTATTTACACAACGATATACACACAACGATATCATATAGGTATGGATCTTATTGATAATTACACAGTGATTTCATATTTAACTCTATGATTTCATATATTTTATAAACAACAATTTAGTAACAAATGAATGTTAGCATGGTATCCCTACATACTGCTAACTTAATCTAATCTCGATCCTTTCTTTTCATTTTAAATGGTCAGGGTAAATATATGTTGATTGTTGACTTCTTATTAATATATAGCATGTTATTGTAGAATGGATTCTCGAGGGAATATTTCATCAATGGATAATCACATCCTTTAATTGATGTATGTTTGCATTAGAATTTGTTGCGTCATAAATTTAATGTGATGTATGATTGTATAGTAGTTAGATTTCCCTTGCGTCTTGTTGACTTGTTGATTGGGTGCTTGAATATAGTCTTCTTGTATTTATGACAGTTAAATTGGTCTCCTAGCGCGTTAGATTTTTCTTGGATTATTGGTATAGATATGTTATGTTGCATCATGGCTACTGTCATGCCAATTTCCTTGTGACGACATGATTATGT
Organism: Picea engelmannii; assembly: GCA_009831015.1. Classification (NCBI taxonomy): domain Eukaryota; kingdom Viridiplantae; phylum Streptophyta; class Pinopsida; order Pinales; family Pinaceae; genus Picea; species Picea engelmannii. The sequence goes on along the minus strand of ML798375.1, from coordinate 313,497 downwards.
ATGAGGGGATCATTGCACACCCTGATGGATAGATGTGAATAATAACCTGGCCGGAGTCTTGATGTGGGTGTATTGTTCATTGTAATTGATGTTGGTACTTGGTTCTGTAACACCTTAATGCGATTGGTTTTACGCGCCATAGAGGGTTCTAGTCACTGGTCATTGAAGCCGATGTGTCAAGTCGTTGATGTTTTCCTTTAGTCTGTAGTCATTGTCTTGCTTGTGTCGAGCGGGTAGCCATTTTTATCTGTCTATTGATTATCACATGTTTCATCTAGTTGCATGATGTGCTAGTATGTTGGGTCGTTGTTGTTTGTTGCCTGAATTCCTAAGTTGTGTTCGTCGTCAATTTTTGTTGATTAATTTTTGTCATTGATTGCCATCCTACTTAAAACAAAAAGAAAATTGCACTTGCTTGTGCTTCTTGTGGTCATAACGACGGGGGTCATTACATAGCCATGTGGTTTTTCTGCATGCCAATTTGGCATGAACAACATCCATAGGGTTGTTGTGCATGCCAAATTGGTATGCATAACAACCCTTTGGTTTCTGTGCAAGCCAGATTGGCATGCACAACAACCATAGGTTTGTTGTGCATGCCAAATTAGCATGCACAAAACTATTGGGAAGTGGTGTAAAAGGATTGGTAGTCATGGTAGAAACAAAATTAGTTCAAGGTGGTCGGTGAAAATGAGATTTGTGTCCTTCATATTTAACACCTAGAAAAGGTAATACTTCTAATTGTTTTCCTACCTCTGGCTAGTCATTGTTGAAACATTGATTCAAATTTGAGAAGGAAGAAAAACCACACGTGGCGCAATTTTTGAGCGCAATTCCTTTGTTTAGTTATTAGTTGTTGCAGACATTCTTACGAGGCCTCCCAATCTCCCTATTATCGAATTTTTGTTGGTGTGGGTTTTATGTTATGGTATCATTGGCATGTTGTTTTTTGTGGATGCATAGTAGTGAACTTGTAAAAGAAATTTTATCTTGATGCCTAGAATTATTGGGAAGTGGTGTAAAAGGATTGGTAGTCATGGGAGAAAAAAAATTAGTTCAAGGTGGTTGGTGCAAATGATATTAGTGTCCTTATTTAATACTTACACAAGATAAGACTTCTAATTGTTTTCCTACCCCTGGCTAGTAATTATTGATGTGCATGCCAAATTGGGATGCACAACAATCCTGTGGCTTCTGTGCATGCCAAATTGGCATGCACAAAATCCATAGGGTTGTTCTGCATGCAAAATTGGCATGCACAACATCCATAGGGTTGTTGTGCATGCAAAATTGGCATGGGCAACAACCATAGGTTTGTTTTGCATGCCAAATTGACATGCATAGAATCCCTATGGATGTTGTGCATGCGAAATTGGCATGCAGAAAACTGTTGGGAAGTGGTGTAAAAGGATTGGTAGTCATGGGAGAAAAAACATTAGTTCAAGGTGGTTGGTGCAAAGGACATTTTTGTTCTTATTTAATACTTAGACAAGGTAAGACTTATAATTGTTTTCCTACCTCTCACTATTAATGGTTGAAAAAATGAATTGAATTTGTGAAGGAAAAGAAATCACACGTGGAGCAAATTTTGAGCAAAATCCCTTTGTTTAGTTATTAATTGTTGCATACATTCTTACGAGGCCTCCTAGCCTCCCTATTATTTATTTTTTGTTGGTGTGGGTTTTATGTTATGGTATCATTGGTATGTTGTTTTTTCTGGATGCATAGTAGTGAACTTGCGAAAGCAATTGCATCTTGATTCCTAGAACTATTGGGAAGTGGTGTAAAAGGATTGGTAGTCATGGGAGAAACAAAATTAGTTCAAGGTGGTTGGTGCAAAGGATATTTGTGTCCTTATTTAATACTTAGACAAGGTAATACTTCTAATTGTTTTCCTACCTCTTTCTAGTAATTATTGTTATGCATGCCAAAT
>ML798375.1:280938-311514 GCA_009831015.1 Picea engelmannii | reverse complement strand
TGGCTATTGTGCATGTCAAATTGGCATGCACAAAACTATTGGGAAGTGGTGTAAAAGAATTGGTAGTCATAGGAGTAACAAAATTAGTTCAAGGTAGTTGGTGCAACTGATATTTGTGTCCATCTTATTTAATACTTAGACAAGGTAAAAATTACAATTTTTTTTCTACCTCTTGCTAGTAATTGTTGAAACAATGAATTGACTTTGTGAAAGATAAAATACCACATGTGGCACAAATTTTCAGCACAATTCCTCTATTTAGTTATTAGTTGTTGCATAAATTCTTATGAGGCTTCCTAGCCTCCCTATTATTAATTTTTTCTTGGTATGGGTTTTATGTTAATGTATCATTGGTATGTTGTTTTTTGTGCATGCATAATAGTGAACTTCTGAAAGCAATTTTATTGTAACCTATTGGAGAAATCTATTGTGCCACCCTTTATATTTATTTCATCACTAAAAATACTAGTAGAATCCCCCTCGCCCCCCTTTGGTTCTTTTAGTGTTGTAAATTACTAAATCATAGTTTCATTATTGAATTTGTTTTTTCCTATTTATCTCCACTTGCATGGGAAACATTTAAGGTCACCTTGGTGTGACCTATGCCAACCCTAAATTATTTCTTCTTGTATGTATAACATATAAGGAAAAATTAATTTTAGGGCTTGGAAAATCCATGCAATCCTTTGGATTTTGTTCACGATATGGTTTCAGTTGTCACAAATGAGCTCTACATTTGAATACTTAAGAATTTTGTCAATTGTTTCCATGTCAATTGATGTTATTAACAAGTATGGAGTCTGAGTAATATGGTTTTGATTATCTTGAGTACATAGTTTTCGTTGAAGAATATATGCATCTACTATCTAGTTTTTGTTGACTCCATATTTTTTTCTAGAGGATATATACATCTTCCACATAACTTATTCTTGGTCATAATACTTGTGATCTTTAGATGGGTTTCTTATGTATTTAAAAAGGATATGATTTGATAAAAATAAATAAGGAAATAGGGATTTTGGGTTTATAGGCCTAGTTATTTTCTCATGCTTATAGATAGTGATGATTGGAATAATGAATTCTTTAGCACTTTACTTGTTGGAATCCAAGGGTAATATATTCCTTGTCCATTTTCAATGGGTGGCACATGAATTCCAAATTCCAAAGTAATGTGGGGTGCCTCTCCATTAACATCATGTAATCATTATGGTAAAGATTACAAATCAGTATTATCTGAATTTGACATTTCACTGCTCAATGAATTATATTAGTGTTTGTATGTAAGGACCCCATTTGTTACGACAACATGCGTCGCCTAACAAGTGAATTTTTTTTTTTTGAAGTAAGAAGGTAACAATGAGACAATTAGCACAACAACGTGAGACACAAATATCTTTGAAGTCCAGGCGCGCTATTAATCATTCATTCGATAATTAGAATCCAATGCAAGAGAAGTGATATACCTTCCGAGTCCTATATTTAAACCACGCGATCATCATGTCCAAGTAAACAATAACTACAATCATACAACTTGGCGATAAAAATAAGAAACGACTAGTAACTCTACACTAGTAAGGCACCCATCCATCTCTTGCACTCATTAGTTTACCCTCCAAAAGAAACTTTTTCTTTACTCCCATCATTTCCTACATCAGGTTAATTCCTAGTTTATGACTAGTAACTCTACACTAGTAAGGCACCCATCCATCTCCTGCACTCATTAGTTTACCCTCCAAAAGAAACTTTTTCTTTACTCCCATCATTTCCTACATTAGGTTAATTCCTAGTTTAAGGTTACATAACAATTAACATTATTAAATAGAATAAAAATAACAAGCAGATAATCCTTCCTTCAGTCATTCATGTGGTCGTTAGCTAGCATGTTTCTCATCAATCCATCCATCATTAATTAAGTAACCCTATCCTCTAATAAAGGTTAATTGGGCTATTAGCAAATTCTAATTCTACAAATAGCTTACATCGCCATTGTTCAATAGAGACATAGAATTCATCAACAATGAATTAAATATAGTTTAGAATGAATTAGCAAATTCTAATGATAACAAGTAGCAAATTCTAATAATAACCATGAATTAGCAATTTTTGTGATTAACAAGAAGCTTACAATGCCAAATAAATTAGCCAATTCTATTCAACAATGAATTGTAAATTTCTATTAATAACAAGCGGCTTACATTGCCAATTAAATTAGCAAATTCTATTCAACAGTGAATTAGCAATTTCTAATCAACAATGAATTAAATCTGAAATTCTGGTGGCTCTAATGTATCGTGGCAGTTAGATAGAAGGGTTTACAATTTAAATTCCATTCATTCTGAAGATGCAGGTTAGACACTAATTAAGGCCAACGAACTGACAAATTGAAATTCATTTACCATAAGGGAACCGTCACTTGGAAACTAATCATAATCATGCCTTAGATAAAATTAAAATTCCAAATGTCCAAAATTAAAACATCATCGAGAAGACGTTGCATGCAATTCGATTATAGACAAAATTTAAAATCCAAACGATCTGAGTTGCGGTTTAGATGGGAAATGGAATGCAAGCTGTCAGAACAAAAAAAAACAAAAATTCATTAAAAGGGAACCGCGCAACCACTACCCAAAAATTCAGAGTAAAATGACAGATCCAGAATTAACACGAATCTTCCTTTACCGACTGTACAGGACGGTCTTGTTGGGTGTAAGTACTTTGACTTAGGTCACACATGGGCATCATCTATGTTGCACGATAGCACCTCCTGGTAATAAAGGAAAGCGTCAAAAAGGGGAAAAATTAAAGCATGGGCGAACTGGAAGGCATCTGATGCCAGGAAGGCGCAGAGGTTGATTAATAGCCTCATTGGTGAGAGATCAAAATTTCTGGGTGCAAATTCTAGGTGAAGGATCACAAATTTCTGTCTTAAATTGGCAGCGTTATTCTAGAAAGTCTTGTCGAGAAACCAAATTAAATCCATATCAGGTCTTAGAATGTCATAAAGTGCACTGAACACAGGTTTAATTTCAACTCTCAGGATCGACTAACTTCGTGGGTGAGGATCAAGTCTAAACCTGAGTGTAATGTGTGGAAAGAGAGGGTGTCAATAAAATGCAGTGAACAATTTTCATTTTTCACCCCAAACAAAAACATGAGATGAAGAAAATTTATAACAAAAGGGGTATCAATGACCAAGGAAATCAGTAATTTCCATAAGAGCCATTCCACCATTCCATTTGCATTGGTTACATAAAAATTCTGAGAAAATCCTTCACATATTTAACACTGAAATTAAATTTAAATGTTTTTAAAAATTTTAATAGATTCCACTCCTACAAAATTTTGAAATATATCAAGAACATAATTATTATTGCATCAGCCAAAGCACTTTCCATACATGTTTAAAATACAATCAAACTGTTATTACAATATAAAAGTAAAATTTAAATATCCAATAATGAAAATACTCACGGATCAAAATGATTTAATGAAGGTACACATAACAATAATGAAAATACTCAATCGCAACAGTGGATTCTGTCAATAAAATGTAGAGGAAAGACAATTCAGATCCTAGAAATTACACAAATCGTAGAGATTTGGCATTCAAACACACAAACATGTAATAGGAGGGAAAAAACCTCCATACGTATATAAAAACGCAGTCCCTATAACTTACAAGAGAAGTCATGACATCAAAAACACAGTAAAAAAAAAGGATTCTAAAGTCAGATTCAACGAATGGTAAAAAAAAAAACTCAGGCACACAATCCATATAAAGCACAGTCCTTAATATATATTCAATTCGCTGTCAAAAAATATTCAATTGCAGACGCAGTAAATTCACAGACACAACATAAATAAGTGGAGACATTAACATATTAAAATGCCGAGATTTATCGATCAAGGGGTTGGGATTCATCAATCAAAACAAAGAGTTTTACCATCCGAAACGCGAAAGAAATCAATCACAAGAAAGTGCAAGACCAAACGTTCAGCCATGAATCATTCAACATAGAGATAAGTAAGGTTGATTGTTGGGAAAAAATTATCCTTCTCTCATCATCCACGCACAAAAAAGCATGGCATTAGAATCTATAGGTCTTTAAACACCGAAGTGACGATTGTCGATTCGGCTCCTGGTCAACTGCTCAAGCATTGACTAATGACTTAGGGATAAGGGCAGAAGATAAAGCACAATCTATTCATAATAATCATTAAACCCACACAGATAAGCCAATGAAATCAGAAGTTGGGGTCATCAAAGGTAATCCATCAGAAAACAACAAGCAAGGGAAGTACAATATCGAAGGAAGGCAGGTGCAAGACAACGCATGGAAATGAAATCTTAAATGAGCACAGAGAAATAACATGAGTAAATTCAAATTCATTGCAAATAAAAATTAAACTAGTGTACGTTAGCCAAACATGATTTCTCAGTAGTTTATGTCCCGCACACTCCATCCATCTTATACTTGCCGACCAATGTGACCTCACCGGTACCTCCCAGCTAATGCTAGGGGTGCTCTTTTCCCCCCTGAGCCCCCCGAGTCACAAAGGGGTCACGCACACTAAACCAAATAACAACTAGCACCTATCTCGCCTCACAAGGTTGATCTACCACTCGTTTAATTTTTTTTTCATTATTTTAATCACAAAAAACCTCCCCTGTACACATGCCACCCATCCCCTTAGTTGCACCGGAAATTAACTTCATTCATTATTTAATTATTCCTATTTCCATTACCCACCAAAAATAATTCCTAAAAACACTCCTTCGTGTCCCAATATTCCCTTACACATTTTAAATGACTTACGCATTTTCATAAATTCCTAGTTGACTTCATAATTAGAAAGTTCTTAAAGGAAAGATTCCTTACTAAGTTAGTCATTCATCTTTTTCCTTAAGTTTCCCCTTTTTCTTTATGTTTCCCCTTTTTCTCTTAGTTTTCTATTTCTTTTAAGTTTCCCTCCTTTCCTTTATTATTTAAAAATCAAATTAGCAAGTGTAGAAAAATAACATTTTACCCCTTTTTCTTTTTAATTAATAAAATTTAATTAGCATATGTAAAAAAAAAAAACATTTCCCTTCTAAAATTTTAATCCCCCAAAGTAATTTGATTTTAATAAATTAATTCAATTTCTTACCCCCTTCTCATCACATGTTTAATTATGATTATTATTTTTTATCACAAGTGTCACTTAGACCTAGATTTTAATTTCACTAGGTTGGGCGACATTTTTATTAGGGAAAAAATTGTTTTTAAATATTACTTGACACATCATTCATTCTAAGGTCGTCTAGGTTTATTCACTTACCAGTTAAAAACTACGACATTCCCTTAAGGATGAACTAGGTTCTCCAAGGGTGCCACTCGCCACTTTCTGTTTTCCTTGCGCGATGTGCCCTTCATGACGCACTACATGCTCCAAGGGTTCCATTCGCCTCTTTCCGTTTTCCTAGCGCGACGTGCCCTTCAGGATGCACTACGTGCTCCAAGGGTTCCACTCGCCTCTTGAATGACTTGGTAGACATAAAAAACCCCTATAGTCAATACTCCACAAGGTGATCTTGTGGGTGACTAAGGGCCTCTAAGGAATAAGGCCCCTACCTTATTGCACGTCCCTTAGAATCATTGTGAGAGACTGTCACAGTCTTCCATCACAACATTGTAGGTCTTCTCGAACTAGGTAATAGTTAACCTATAGTTCGAGCCATAGAGAGAGTGCTAGTAGGTTGTCGTAGGGTTTTTTTCCACACCTCTCCCTCAGGTCTCTAGTTGTTGTACATGACCCCTCTACTCCACACGTGAGTCTGTTCGGAAAGTATCGTCAACCTGCATCATCAACAAATCATGTCAACAATAATAATAAATCATCATAACATCTAATCCGATGTACATATGTCATATCAACAACAATCAAACCCTAATAGTCCACTCCCTGACTCGATATGGAGTCCAAGGGGTTTCATCGATGCCTCTATAACCTTGAGGTCAACAGTCCTGCACACTTGAGAGAACCTAGTCAATAACACATGTCTAGGTCAATACAACAAAGTAACATATCATCATATCTATAATGCCTCATAAACATAATCAAACGACCAATATTATAATAATCTGGATCAGTTTCAAGCAATTTTCCTCAAAGAATAGGTTCACTCAGTGTGCAGAAGATCAAGATGTTACATACACCCCCTGTTGGCCTAAACTTCATTCCAAAGTTTCACGGTATATAAGTGTCGAAATAATGTGTATCACAGTATCACAAGTCTATCTATCAAACAAAAATGGAAACTGTTGGCACATATCATATGAGTCTTCCCAGGTCACCGAGTGTGGACTATATTTGTCCCACTGGACCTTCACCTGATCTACTGTTCGACATCGTAGTTGTCGAATGTGATGATCCAGGTTGTAGATCAGCGCAGCCATGAGTGCATCCTCATCCGATACCTGGAAGGAAATCATGTCAAAAACATGTATAGGATCACTATTATAATGTCCCAAAATAGATACGTGAAAAACATCGTGCATACGCCTCAAAGAATAAGGCAAGGCTAGTCGATAGGCCACGTGGCCCTTCTTCTCCGCAATCTAGACATGTCCCACGAACCTAGGAGAGCGTTTAGCACCCTTTCCAAACTTGATCAAACTCTTATGCGGTTTTACCCGCAAGAAGACTCGATCGCCAACTTCGTAACTAGGGTCGACACGGTGCGCATCGACATAACTCTTCAGTCGATCCTTGCTTATTTGATCCTTTGTATTATTGTTTTCATTTGATCTTCCATTTCTTGGATCACTTCTGGTCCCACCAGGACCCTATCCTCAAGTCGATCCCAAATCAAAGGCGTTCGACATGGTCACCCATAAAGAAACTCAAAAGGTACCATCTTAATGGTGCTTTGGTAACTGTTGTTATATACGAATTCTACCAGTGGCAAGAATTCTTCCCAACGCTTTTGTTGGTCCATCATGTACATGCGCAATATGTCTTCCAATAATTGGTTTGTTCATTCGGTCTTCCTTTTTGTCTCCGGGTTATACACATTACTAAAGTTAAGTTGGGTTACCAAGGCCTCTTGGAAACTAGTCCAAAATCGTCTAGTAAACATCGATCCTTGATCAGATATAATCCTCTTAGGCACACCATGCAGCCTCCCAATATCACTGATGAAAGTTCTAGATATGTCAGGTGCCTGATACATCATATGCATAGGAATAAAATGAGCACTCTTCGTGAGAGTGTCGACTACCACAAAAATCGAGTCGTGTCTCCTTGTCATTAGTGGCAATCCAACAATGAAATCCATCGAAATGACCTCCCATTTTGATCCCAGAATAGTGTGAGGTTGTAGTAATCCTGTTGGATGTCTATATTCAACCTTCACCTACTGACATTCTAGACATCTGCCCACATAGTTGACTATGTCTGCCTTCATTCCTTTCCATAATAATAAGGGTTTAAGGTCCGCCCTCATCTTCCTGACTCCCAGGTGATCCATGTACACTGCTTTGTGAGCCTCGTTTAGGATCAAACTCCTCAACTCGTCGTTCGGTGGTATGTAAATTTGATTTTTAAATATCAATATTCATCATTGTCAAATGTAAATGCTTCAAATATTGGTACCATCATTTTTTTTTGTCCGATAAAATCCTTGACCTCGTTGTGCTATAAAGTTAGAATCTTTTCACGTAGATTCGTCTATAGAGGCATCACCGAAAATATGCATGGTCTCTGACTCAATGCATTGACTACTCTTTTCATTGTTCCATTTATGTAAGTAATCTTGAATTCGTACTCGCTAAGCCATTCCGACCAACACCATTGTCATGCGTTTAGGTCGCTCTGCGTAAATATGTGTTGTAGTCCACAATGGTTTGTTTTTAGTTCAAATTTTCATCCAATAAGGTAGTGTCTCCAAAAATTTAAGGGATATACAATGCCTTTTCAACTTCCTCGAGATGTAAGTGATCACTTGACTATCTTGCATCAAGACCCCGCCTAATCCTTCCTGGGATGCGTCAGTGAATACCAAGAAATATGCGTCCATATTAGGGAACTTTAGCATCGATGTTTTTGTCAACAATTCTTTTAGCCTCTAAAAGGCTTCCACGCATTTATTGGTCCAAACAAACTTCTTGTTCTTCTTCTTCAATTCTGTGATCAGATTTGTTATCTTAGAAAATACCTCGACGAACTATTGATAGTATCCTGCTAAATCCATGAAGCTATGCACTTCTAGGACATTCGTCGGCGCAAGCCATTCCATAATAGCCTCGACATTTTTTGGATCCATGATGATACCTTCTCTGAAGATGACATTCCCTAATTAGTGAATCTTCGATTGATAAAACGATCAACATTTCGACTAAAACGAGCATTTAGATAATTTCCCATATAATTTGTTCTCTCCCAGACACTGTAGTACCAAGCACAAGTGCTCGTCATGCTCCTCCATCTTCCGAGAGTAAATCAAAATATCATCAATGAATACTTGGACAAACTTATCTAGTACTCACAGAACACCCTATTCATCAAACTCATAAATACCCCTGGGGCGTTTGTGAGTCCAAACGGTAAAATAGTAAACTCATAATGTCCAAACCTCGTCTTAAATGAAGTCTTAGGGACATCCTCCTCCTTGATCCATTACTAGTGATACCTTGATCTCAGGTCAATATTTGAAAACACTATTGCACCCTTCATTTGATCAAACAAATCATCAATCCTTGGCAAAAGATACTGATTCTTGATCTTTTCCTTCTTCAATTCATGGTAATCAATGCAGAGTCTACGTGGCCCATCTTTCTTTTGTATGAAAATAACAGGCACACCCCACGATGACACACTTGGACGTATAAGTCCCAAGTCCAACAACGCCTTCAGTTTCATTCTCAACTCCTATAACTCCAGGGTCGACATCTGATAGGGCGTTCTCACTAGTGGTTCATTCCCCAGTTTTAGGTCTATGGTAAATTCCAATTCCCTCTCCAGTGGCATCCCACGTAACTCCTCCAGGAAGACATCCAAAAAATATCTCACCACAAGAAGGTGTTCTAGACCTTCCTCTACTCCCTTCTTGTTTAATTCAAGGATCACATAAAGCTTACATCCCTTACGCATGCTATTTCGTAGCTGCAAGGAAGAGATGAACCTCAAGGAAAGTCCCTGGTTCCGACCTACAATCACGCATCTCTATCCCTCATCATATACCAAGCTCAATCATTTCATCTTACGGTTGAGTATCGCCTCATGCGATTCCAACCAGTCCATACCGATCACTACGTCATAAGATCCTAAGATCATGATGTACAAGTTGGCCTTGGTGACAAACTCTCCCAGGTTAAGTGTACAACCCATAATCTTCCCTCCAACCTTTTGTTTGGCTCCCGAAGCCATCTCTATCAAGCTAAACTCATCTTGTTCGACTATGTTTAACTTAATCCTTTTTAGCATTGCACCATAAATGAAACTCTCGGTAGCACCGAGATCTATCAAAATACTAAGGGTCTAGTTAGCGATGGTACCTGATGTCTCGATCACAGTAGAATGGTACTCTACCTAGCAATTATTCACTATTGCATGAACCCGATGGGCCTTTCCCAAATCTCCCATGGTAGTGGGTCCGGCTGATCCAGATGCTCAAGTCCTCTCCACTGGGAAGTCATGCTGGTAGTGTGTCTCCCCACATGTCCAACACCCCTTCTTCAGTCTAATACTCCTGGTACCCGAAGTAGAAGTCGACGACCCACCATCCTGGAATCCTGGTCTGTTCTATTGAACATGCCTAAAATGTTGTTGCTACGGTTGACATTGCTGTTGATACTGTGGTCCTCGGTAAGGAGTCCACTACTGAGGTGTTGGTCATTGGGGTGTAGTGAAAGTGGATCCTCTCTAGAATCCACGATATCATGGAGTATGTTTGGTTGGTGTCTGATGCTGATGTGCACTAGACGACACCTTCCTTGTTGGTCTTACTAGATTCCTACTCTAACCCCCATTGACAAGATCCTCCTCTTCTATGAGAGCCTTATGGATGACATCATGTAAGGTTTGAGGTATCAGAATCCTAACCTTTCTATGTATGCTAAGATTAAGGCCAAAAAAGAACCTGTTGACCTTAATTTTCTCGGTATTAAGGTGTAGAGCATACCGAAGTAACTCCATAAAATGAGCCTCGTACTCTGGCACCGTATGACTATCCTATCGCAAGGCATTGAACTCGTTGAGTTGACGCTCAATGAATTCCACTGATAGGTACCTCTCTCGAAACCCTTCCTCGAACATTTCCCATGACATGTCTTCGACGACCATGTTCAATTGTGGCAGGAACATCTTCCACCGTAGAAGAGCGCTCCCCTTTAGTTGAAAGAACTCCATGTTGGAGGTATAGTCACGAAGTGAAAATCACATCGCCATATTCTCCAACCATGCCTCGGCGGCTGCGCCGTCCAAGGCACCAAAGAACTCAGGAAATTTGACCTTATCGAGTTCACGGTGAATGATAGTAGTACCAACCAAAGCGCATGGTGGACCCTCAGGGGGTGTCGATGCCCTGCCCTTATCTTTGTCCAAACGACTAATCAATGCCTCAGACATCCGTTGAAAATACCTCATCAACCCAATCACATCACCCACCGCTATTTGTTCCTACCCAACAACCTGTTTGTCTCCCTAGGAGTTAGACCCCTTAGGTATGGATGCTACTGGAGGCATCCCACCTCCTCCCCTAGCACCCCATCGTCTGCCTCCACGGAGTCCTCTAACCATGATTAGCTACAAAAATACAAATTAAATTAATTAGCAACTTTATAATCAGAAATCAAATCAACAAAATCTGTAGTGATCACGAGTTGTGGGTCGAACCCGCTCTAAGACCATATGTAAGGACCCAATTCGTTACGACAACAAACGTCTCCTAACAAGTGCAAATTTTAATATATTTTTTTGAAGCAGGAAGGTAACAATGACCCAATTAGGACAACAACTTGAGGCGCAAATCTCTTTGAAGTCCAGGCGCGCTATTTAATCATTCATTCGATAATTAGAATCTACGACGAGAGAAGCGATATACCTTCTGAGTCCTATATTTAAATTATGCGATCACCATCTCCAAGTAAACAATAAATACAATCATACAACTTGGCAATAAAAATGAGAAATGACTAGTAACTCTACACTAGTAAGGCACCCATCCATCTCCTGCAGTCATTAGTTTACCCTCCAAAATAACCTTATTATTTACTCCCATAATTTCCTACATCAGGTTAATTCCTAGTTTAAGGTTACATAACAATTAACATTATTAAATCGAATAGCAATAACAAGTAGAGAATCCTTCCTTCGGTCATTCATGTGTTCGTTAGATAGCATGTTGCTCATCAATCCATCCATCATTAATTAAGTAAAATTGTCTTCTAATAAAGGTTAACTGGGCTATTAGCAAATTCTAATGCTACAAATAGCTTACATCACCATTGTTCAATAGAGACATAGAATTCATCAAAAATGAATTAAACATAGTTTAGAAATGAATTAGAAAATTCTAATAATAACAAGTAGCAAATTCTAATAATAACAATGAATTAGCAATTTCTGTGATTAACAAGCATCTTACATTGCCAAATAAATTAGCCAATTCTATTCAATAGTAAATTAGAAATTTCTATTAATAACAAGCGGCTTACATTGCTAATTAAATTAGCAAATTATATTCAACAGTGAATTAGCAATTTCTAATCAACAATGAATTAAATCCGAAATTTTGGCGGCTGTAATGTATCGTGGTAGTTAGATAGAAAGGTTTAAAATTTAAATTCCATTCATTCCGAAGACACAGGCTAGACATTAATTAAGGCCATCCAACTGACAAATTAAAATTCATTTACCACAAGGGAACCGTCACTCAGCAACTAATTAGAATCGTGCCTTAGATAAAATTAAAATTCCAATTGTCTAAAATTNATATATATATATATATATATATATATATATATATATATATATATATATATATATATATATATATATATATAACCGGAAATTCATTCAAAGGGAACAACGCGGCCACTACCCATAAATTCAGACTAAAATGCCAGCTCTGCAATTAACATGAATCTTCCTTCGCTGACTATACAGGACGGTCTGGCCAGGTGGTAAATACTTTGATTTAGGTCACATGTGGGCATCGTCTATGTTGCACGATCGCACCTCCTAGTAATAAAAACAAGCGTTAAAAAGGGGTGAAATTAAAGCATGGGGGAATTGGAAGAATCTGATGCTAGCAAGGAATAGAGGTTGATTCAAATCCTCGTTGGGGAGAGATCACAATTTATGGGTGCAAATTCTGGGTGAAGGATCACAAATTTCTATCTTAAATTGGGAATGTTATTCTAGACAGTCTTGCCGAGAAACCAAACTAAATCTGTATCTGGTCTAATAAAGTCATAAAGTGCAGTGAACACATGTTTAATTTCAAATATTGGGATCAAATAACTTTGTGGGTGAGGATCAAGTCTAAACCTAACTGTAATGCATGGCAAGAGAGGGTGTCAATCAAACGCAATCAACCGTTTTCATTTTTCACCCAAAAGAAAAACATGAGATGAAGAACATTTATAAAAAAATGGGTATCAATGACCAGGGAAAGAAGTAATTTCCATAAGAGCCATTCTACCATTCCATTTGCACTCATTACATAGAAATTCTGAGAAACACCTTCACATATTCCACAGTTTTAAAATTTTTTAATAGATTCCACTCCTACAAAATTTTGAAATATATTAAGAACGTAATTATTATCGCATCAACCAAGTCACTTTCTATACATGTTTAAAATACAATCAAATTGTTATTACAATATAAAACTAGAAGTTAAATATCCAATAATGAAAATAATCACGGATTAAACTGATTTAATGAAGGTACACAATAATGGAAATACTTAATCGCGGCAGTGGATTCTGTCAATAAAATGTAGAGGAAAGACAGTTCAGATCCCTAGGAAATTACATAAATCACAGAGATTTTCCATTCAAACACACATATATTTTATAGGAGGGAAAATGCCTCCATAAGTATATAAAACCACAATCCCTATAACTTACAAGAGTAGTGACGACATAAAAAACGCAGTAAAAAAAAAGGAGTGTAAATTCACAGTTAATGAATGGTAAAAAAAAACAAAACGTAGTCACACAATCCATATAAAGTGAAGTCCTTAATATATATTCAATTCAATGTCAAAAAATATTCAATTGCAGACACAATAAATTCACAGACACAACATAAATAAGCATAGACATTAACATATTAAAACGTTGAGATTTACCGATCAAGGCACTGTGATTCATCAATCAAAGCACATAGTTTTACCATCCAAAACGAAGAAGAAATCAATCACAAGAAAGTGCACGACCAAACATTCAACCATGAATCATTCAACGCAGAGATAAGTTAGATAGATGGCTAGGCAAAAGATATCCTTCTCTCATCATCCGTGCACAGAAAAAAAGGGCATTAGAATCTATAGGTCTTTAAACACCGAAGTGACGATCGTCGATTCGGCTCCTAACCGAATGCTCAGGAATGGACTGATGACCTAGAGATAAGGGAAGAAGATAAAGCACAATATATTCATAATAATCATTAAAACCCACACAGATAAGCCAATGAAATAAGAAGTTGGGTTCACCAAAGGAAATTCATTAGAAAAAAACAAGCAAGGGAATTACAATAGCGAAGGAAGGTAGGTGCAAGACAACGCATGGAAATGAAATCTTAAACGAGCAGAGAGAAATAACATGAGTAAATTTAAATTCATTCCAAATAACAATTAAACTAGAATGCCTTAGCCAAATGCAATTGCTCAATAGTTTATGTCCCGCGCGCTCCATCCAACTTCCGCTTGCCGATCGATGTGACATTGCTGGTACTTCCCAACCAACGCTAGTGGTACTCTTATACAACTTGAGCCCCCCGAGCCTCAAAGGGGCCACTCACACTAAAACAAAGAACAACTAGCACCTAGCTTGCCTCGCAAGGTCGAGCTACCACTCATTTAATTTATTTTTCATTATTTTAATCAGAAAAACCATCCCTCGTACACATGTCACCCATCCCCCTAGTTGCACCATAAATTAATTTCATTAATTATTTAATTATTCCTATTTCTTTCACCCACCAAAAATAATTCCTAAAAACACTCCTTCGCGTCCCAATATTCCCTTACACATTTTAAATGACTTATGCCTTTACTAAATTCCTAGTTGAGTTCATAATTAGAAAGTTCTTAAAGGCAAGATTCCTTTCTAAGTTAGTCATTCATCTTTTTCCTTACATTTCCCATTTTTATTTATGTTTCCCCTTTTTCTTTTAGTTTCCTATTTCTTTTAAGTTTCCCTCTTTTCCCTTATTATCTAAAAAACAAATTAGCAAGTGTAGAAAAACCACCTTTTACCCCTTTTTCTTTTTAATTAATAAAATTTAATTAGCATATGTACAAAAAACAATCATTTCCCTTTTAAAATTTTAATCCTTAAAAGTGATTTGATTTTAATAAATTAATTGAATTTCTAACCCCCTTCTCGTCACATATTCAATTATGATTATTGTTTTTTATCACAAGTGTCACTTAGACCTAGATTTTAATTTCAATAGGTTGATCGACATTTTTATTAGGGAAAAAATTGTTTTTAAATCTTACTTGACACATCATTCATTCTAAGGACATCTAGGTTTATTCTCTTACTAGTTAAAAAATGCGACGTTCCCTTTAGGACGCACTAGGTTCTCCAAGGGTTCCACTCGCCACTTTTTGTTTTCCTTGTGCGACGTTCCCTCTCATATGCACTACGTGCTCCAAGGGTTCCACTCAACTCTTTCTGTTTTCCTTTCACAATGTGCCCTTCAGGACGAAATATGTGATCCAAGGGTGCCACTCGCCTCTTCACTGACTTGGTAGACATCAAAAACCCCTGGAGTCGATACTCTTCTAGGTGATATTGTGGGAGACGAAGGGCCTCTAAGGAATAAGGCCCCTACCTTATGGCATACCCCTTAGAATCATCGTCAACGACTGTCGCAGTCTACCCTCACGACATCGTGGGTCTTCTCGAAATAGGTATTTGTTAACCTACAGTTCGAGCCATGGTGGGAGTGCTTGTAACACCCCAAGTTGTGAACCCTCATTTTAAATAATGTATTGTTACAATGTTGAGAGGCCTAAGTGCCCAAATAATTATTTAAAGGGACAGTATGCCCAAGAAATGTAATGCTTTGATCATTATTAATAATAAACACATCGTTGGCTGCTAGACGGTCAAGGACTAGAGTTATAGGGGGCTATGATTCCACAAGAGAGAGGGATTGAGAGGCTAAATGTTTATTCCTATGTTAATTACCTTTTTTCATAAAGGGGGGAATTAGTTATGTGAGCTTCTTGGGGAGGCCAAGAGGTTCTTGATTTTCCCATGAACATATTTAAACCCACCCCTAGTACGATTGTGGGTGGGCCATTGTCTTGTTCGCTCCATCACCTTTGTGTTACCTCATTTTTTACCCTCACGCACTCCCATGCACTCACCTACTTGCTCCAACCATCCTCACCGACATATTGGTATCAGGAAGGGGGACTGAACTACAAAAGAATTCTCCATGGGATAGTTGGCTGTAGTGGCCGCTGGTGTGATCCAGTCATGCCTTGAGGCCTGCATGTCTGAGATACAATGGCCTATGTCCATCATGGCTCACAACTTCAAGTCCTGAGAGTTAGAGCATTGAGATTCTGGACCAGTTGCGTTGGAGGCACGAATAAGGAAAAGGACTGCCTAAGGGATTGAATGGTAGAGAAAGGTGGAGGTTCATTCTCTCGGCTGGTGCAATATGGCTAGAAGAGAGTTATGTACATGGATAGCTGTGAGTGTTGGAAAGCTTGGGAGAGATTAAGAGCTAACAAGTTTGGGAAGCCATGTTCACTTTGGAACCATTCTTGTGGATTCATAGCCATGGGTCAGGGATGACGCTGCTATTGAGATTTGGAGCAGTAGTGTCTACGGTTGGGTGGAACTTCCTTGTTCTGCAACCATTTGGTGTCATCTTTCATAAAGATAAGTGCTCTCCGTTGTGATATTATTATCTATGTATGAATGTTTTTCTGATATGTATTTAATTATTGTTAATTGAATATTTAGAACATGCATGCTTGTTGGATGTTACTGTCCATGTCGTTAATTCTCTTATATTATGCATATTTAATAAATAAAGAAGGTATTGGTATGAGAAATAAGTCCAAGGGTGGTCTTACAAGTAGCATACCATAACCTGTGGCTGGCGGGGTATGTTACATATTGGTATCAGAGCCTCAGGTTGTAACACCAGGCCGAGTTTGTTGGTCAAATTCTTGTGGTCGAGATTGAACTCTAAATGTGAAATTGAAAAGCTCGGGAGGAATGGCATTGCAGAAGCTACACAGAAGACAAAACATCATAGATCCTCTATAAGGGTTCTATGGATCGTGATCATTCCTTTTGAATTCAGGAGTGATCACCACTGTAGGATGAGGAGAGATCTGGGATCGTTGGATGGGAGGGAAGGTGAACAGGGGTCGTCCGATAAAAAGGAAGCAAGGTTACGGTCACGATCGTCGGAACCCATTGAAGAGAGAGATCAATGACCAATAGGCATTGCGGGCAACCGAGTTGCATGGGAGTTAACTTCCCAAGGTGGTCCCACAATCCAAACCATGGTTTTGCCAAGGGGTTATGTGTCAACATCAGGAGAATTGCGGGGAGAAAAGAGATTACTCCAAATCTTCAATGCATGCCCCCACATATTGAGAGGCATGCAGTGATGTGACATGTTAGCACTTGAGCGACGAACCTTTGAAGAGCCGAAGTAGATGGGAACCGTCGATCTGTAGGAGGACACACATCCAATGATCGCGTGCTCTGGATAAAAAACTCTGGTAAAAAGTGAGCGAGGAGGGGGTTTGAAGTTTGAGACTTCTGAAACCCAAAGACCCAAAAGGATCTTCATTGTCGATCTGTCGAGAGCCACACATCACCAGATCCAGGGCTTCATATAAAATCCAGTAGGTCCAGATATCTTTTGAATTTTGAGATTTCTGGAATCTGGAGTCCCGAAGGAATCGTAGCCATCGATCCGTGGGAGACATGCGTATAACATTGCGAGCTTTGGACAAAAACATTTTTTTTAAGGAAAAATGTTGAAATTTGAGATCTCCGAAGTCTGGAGCCCTGAAGTAAAACATAGTAGTGAGATTGAGGAGGAAACATGGAGCAGATCCGTGAACTATGGGCGAAGACCTGAAGTGAATCTTATTCATCCGATCCAGGAGGACACATGGCGACAGATTGACTAGTTCGAGAATTTGGTGTTTGAGAGAATTGGAAGTGTGCTAGTATGAAAACTCTCGAAGTCCCGAAGCCCGAAGAGATGAAGTGGTTGGGCACGATGACGTCACCTGAAGGTGATGTGGACCCCATAATTATGAAGTGAAATGGCTTGTGGACTTCACCTGGGATGACGTGGACACATGGGATGTATGCCACGTGTCAGTAAGATTTGAGCATTTGGAATATTGAAAATTTGATTAGAACGTGACACATGTCACCTGCCCGATTGGGTCACGTGTCCGCATCCATCATTTCACCACGTGGGGAAAGATCATGCAGTCTAGAGACTGGGCACTCTAGAGAGGAAAGATGTGACAGTTTGCATTGGTTCAAAAATTCTCGAAGGCCTAAATTCTGGAGTACATACCGACCATTGATTCCATAAGAAACACATCGAAGGATCATGGAATTCGAGTGAAAGCACTCCGAGAGAAAGTGCAGGAGGGAAGTTTGAAACTTCTGAAGGCCGAAGAGATGAATCTATTCACAATCGTCGATCTGTGGGAATACACGTGTCGACAAATCATGAACTCTGGGTAAAAGAGTTCTAGGAAGAGGCAAGCAAGAAAATTTAAGACTCCCAAAGCGTGGAGTCCTGAAGTGGATATCGATCGTTGATCATGAAGGAGGACGAGGACCATTGATCCAATCCTGGGTGAAAGTTCTGAAGTCTCGAAGATCTGGAAAAGCACTTTTTCAGCTAAGCACAGGGTCATGGCCATAGTCATATGCAAATTGAGAGATGAAGAACGAAGGGCTAAGGGTCGAATTGGTTGTCTTCAAGACAGAAAGTTGCTAAGGAATAATTTAGCCGCATTTTTTAGTCATGGTCACCTAGGAAGGTGGTTTGAAGGAAGCGCATACGCAGGATGAAATTTTGTGTCAGCCAAGTATAACAGGAGACTATTATTTTTGGAGAATGGGGATATGGTGTCCATGAACAAAAAAAAAGAAAGAGACCTATAGCATGGTTTGGCAATTTTGTTTATCATATGCATAATTCTAACAAAATGGTCTCTTGCACATTTTTCATAATTAAGTGGCTTAAGCACATCATCTCAGGATGCATATTGAGGAAATGGAAGAAGGCGATGGAGCCTCTAGTCATGATAAGGAGGATGAAGGAAAAAATACTAGAGTTGGTAATGCAGAGATAGAGTCCAATGGACACAAGGGAAAAGGAGAGGAGGAAACATTAATAGAAACGATAAGAAGCTTGAATATGGAAGTGCAAAGATAGAAAGTAGACAACGAGAGATTGATGAGAGAGAAAAGTCAGATAAATGCTTGAGTGTTGCAGACATGGATGATTTTAGGGGCTAAATTTCTCTCATGGGCTAATTTTCCATTGTTTTTCCAAAAACGAGATTCGCTATTTTAAAAATGATTCGCCCAAATTCTATAGGATAAAATTATTTTCCCTTAAAAATCACCCAAATTTTATAAACCTATATAAAGTCCTTAGAAATTTGAATATTTTTACAAAATTATCGCCCAACATTTATAGTTGGCATATGAAGGATTAGTAAGATTCACCAAGGTTTCTACATTTTAAAATAAATTTCCATCCTTAAAATCATCCCTAGTTGCAGATCTTGAATCAATTGTAGAGGGAAATGAAGAAGGGATCGAACTCAAGACGAGAGGAAGAAGGAAGGTGTCATGAAACGAGAAATTATCGTGGAAGAGCTGTTTATTCCAGAAGTGCTAGTAGAGCTCATGGACACAACTCACCTCCTTACTCAGAAAGAAATATTTATGCATTGGATGATTTTGTAAGAAGTCCAGAGGTGTAACTTGTTAGGAAACAAGGAAGAAAACCAGAGGTAGATAGTTTGCAAGGAGAGCAGAGGAAGCTCAAGCCACCTTCCTTCGATGGCGAAAGAGAAAGGGAAGATGATGCTGAAGCATGGTTTCTTGGGATACAAAGATATTTTTAGTTGCATAACTATTCATCAAACCTGGAAGCCAAGATTTCCACCTACCATTTACAAAGGAAAGTTGCAATGTGGTGGTACCAACTAAAGCAAGTGGAGCATGTTAATGAAAGTAGGATCACTTGGAAACAATTCAAGAAATACTTCCAAAAGGAGTACCTGTCAGAGCATTTCTATGATAACAAAATGTAGGAATTATTTGAACTTAGGTTGGTAAGCATGACTATGGCAGAGTACAAGAAGAATTTCTTGGGATTGTTAAAATATGTCAGGTTCATTGGTGATGAGAAAGTGAAAATATAGATATTTCTAAGTGGATTGCCAGCCTTCTATAAGGAAAAGATCAAGTATGAGGAACCCAAGACATTGACTAAGGCCATCATGAGGGATAAATACCTATATTACCAAGGCCAGCGAAGAGAATTCCTACATAAATTTTGGAATGACAATAAAAATGTGAAGTATGATTAGAGGAGGAAGGGATTCAAACCTCCCTTCAATAGGAATGAGCCTAATAGAAATCATCAAGATTAGTATGCTAAGGGAGATTTCAAGAAGGAATATTCCTTGGGAAAAAGGGGAAGACCACCAATCCAATGTTGGGGATGCGAGAAAGATCACCTGTACAAGGATTTCCCACACAGACAAGAAAGAGTGAAGATTGTGCACAACATCCAAGAGGCTACAATAGTCAAAGATATGGAAAGAATCTGTGCAACTTTAAATGATCGACAAGCAGAGTACCAATCCAATATGATCGAGGTGGAAGGTAATATCATAAATCAACCTATTTCTATTTTGATTGATTCAGGAGCAATTCATTTCTACATTGATCCTAAGATAGTGGATAGATTACATTTGGAGAAAAGTAAAATTGGAAAAACAAGTTTGGTTCAGGTAGCCACTAGAACCAAAAGAGGAATCCATGATATGGTTAGAATTTGTTACATATGACTTAATGGCGTGAATACTAGTATTGATCTAAATATCACACCATTGGGGTCTTATGATGTTCTTATTGGGATGGATTGGTTGGACAAGCATCATGTTGTCCTAGATTGTCATAACAAGACATTTGCATGTCTTGATGAAAATGGAAAACAAACCACTGTGAAAGGAGTTCCAAGACCCATCTCTATAAGAGATATTTCGGCCTTATAGCCGAAAAAATGTTTTAGAAAAGGATGTCAACTGTATGCAGCTCATGTGGAAGAGCTATATAATACGAAGGTACCAAGCCTTGAATATTTCTCGGTACTACAAAAATTTGAGGATGTATTCCAAGAAATACTTGGATTGCTAGCAAGAAGGGAGATAGATTTCTCAATTGATTTAGTGCCAGCAGCTGCCCCGGTGTCAAAAAAAACTTACAAAATGAGCACACCAGAATTAAAAGAATTACAAATATAGTTGGAGAAATTGTTGAAGAAAGGTTACATACATCCAAGTGTTTCACCTTGGGGAGCACCAATTTTTGTCAAAAAGAAGGATGGAACCTTGTGGTTGTGTATTGAATTCTGACAACTGAACAAGTACGCTATAAAGAACAAGTACACTATAAAGAACAAGTATCATCTACCCTGAATTGATGACCTCTTTGATCAACTAAGAGGAGCAAAGATATTTTCAAAGATTGACCTGAGGGCAGGATACCATCAGGTAAGAATCAAGGAAGAAGAAATTCATAAGACGACCTTTAGGACCAGGTATGGGCATTATGAATTTGTAGTGGTGTCATTTGGACGGACCAATGCACTAGATGTCTTCATGCGTTTAATGAATGGCATATTCAAAAATTATTTGGACAAGTTTGTCATAGTATTCATGGATGACATACTTATCTATTCTAAGTTTGAAGAGGAGCATGTCAAACATCACTTAAGATTGGTATTGCAAATACTAATATAACCTCAGTTGTATTCCAAGTTGAGTAAGTGTTATTTTTATCAAAAGAAGATCCATTACTTAGGACCCATTATTTCAGAGCATGGCATAGCAGTAGATCCAGAGAAGATCGAAGCCATTAGAGGGTGGCCAACACCTAGATATGTGTCAGACATCAGATATTTTATGGGATTAGTTGGCTACTATAGAAGGTTCATAGTAGGGTTCTCTAAGATTTCTCATCCCATCACTTCTTTGCAAAAGAAGGGAACTAAATTTGAATGGACACTCAAGTGTGAAAATAATTTTAGTCTGTTGAAGGAATTACTTACTAGTGCACCTATGTTAAAGATTGTTGACACAAATGGAAGTTTTGTGGTATGTAAAAATGCTTGTAAGGAATGAATTGGTGGATTCCTTGCACAAAATGGACATGTCATTGGATATGAGTCCAAAACGCTAAAGGAAAATGAGAGGAACTATGCCATGCATGACTTGGAACTTGTTGCCATTGTTCACGCCTTGAGTATGTGGAGGCGTTATCTCATGGGGAATAAATTTGAATGAAGAACATACCACATTGATCTGAAGTATCTTTTTGAACAATCGACCTTGAATGCCAGGAAAACAAGATGGCTGGAATTTTTAAGTGAGTACAACTTCGATAACAAGCATATCAAGGGAAAGGAGAATAAAGTTGTCGATGCACTTAGTAGGAGAGTGCATCTCATGCATGCTACTACTGTTAGTATGCATCAGTCAGACTTGAAGAATATAATTTTATATGGTCTTGCTACAGATCACCATTACCTACATGTAAAGGAAAACTTACAGCAAGGAGATGTACAACAAAAAATAAAGGAGTATGAGATAAAGGAATATGGATTACTCATGCATAAAAATAGATTTTATGTTCCTAGTTACAAAGAACTGAGGAATGTGGTACTGAAGGAAATGCATGATGTTCCTTATGCTGGGTATCACGTTTACCAAAAAATAATTGCAACATTAAGAAGCCAGTTCTTTTGGCCAGGAATGAGGAAGGATGTTTCTGATTACATCGCTCGATGTATGGAATGTCATAAGGTGAAGGCTAAGCATAGGCACCCAGTGGGTTTGCTACAACCATTTCCAATTATAGAGAAGAAATGGGAAGTGATCACCATGGATTTCATCACAGGATTACCTAGAAAAAATAAGCAACATGATTCAATCATGGTGGTGGTTGAAAAATTAACAAAGGCTGCTCATTTTGTGCCTATGAAGACAACACATACAACAGCTAATATTGCAGAAATTTTCATGAAGGAAATTGCTAGGTTGCATGGGATACCTAGGACAATTGTCTCAGACAGAGATACAAAGTTAACCTCCAACTTACGGAGGGGATTGTTTAAAGGATTTGGCACAAATATAAACTTTAGCACAACATATCACCCCAGACAGATGGGAAAACAGAGAGAGTCAATCGAATAATTGAATACATGATGAGAATGTATATGATGGATAAGCCATCTAAGTGGGAAGATTACTTACACTTGGTTGAGTTTGCATATAATAATGGTTATCAAGCTTCATTTATAATGAGCCCATTTGAAACCTTGTATGGTAGGAAATGAAATACTCTAGTGAGATGGGACAACCTAGCAGATAGAGTGGTACTTGGGTCAGAGTTTCTCTAGGACATGGACAACCAAGTGGTCAAGATTAAGCAGAATTTGAAGGCAACTCAGGATAGACAAAAATTTTATGCAGAAAATAACAGGACAACTAGATAATTTAAAGTAGGGGAGGATGTTCTTTTGAAAGTGAATCCCAAGAAAATCTCTTTGAAATTGGGTAGTTGTATAAAGCTGGCAGCCATATTCTGTGGTCCATCTGAAATATTGGACATAATAGGGCTAGTTGCATACATGCTTGCATTACCTTTAGGTAGAGATGGAGGGAGACTTTGAGGTTCAACCAACACGGGTATTGGACAGAAAGGTAAAAATTCTTCAAAATCGAGTTATAGAGATGGTAAAGGTTCAGTGGACCTGCTACGATCTTGAAGATGCTACCTAGGAGCATGAAGATGCCATGCGGGCAGAGTACCCACAATTTTTTGAATAAATTTGAGATTTTGATCTCTTTTTTGTGTATGCACTGAGGACAGTGCCAAAATAAGGGGGGGAGGATGTAACACCCCAGGTTGTGAACCCCCATTTTAAATAATGTATTGTTACAATGCTGAGACACCTGAGTGCCCAAACAATTATTTAAAGGGATAGTATTCCCAAGAAATGTAATTCTTTGATCATTATTAATAATAAACACATCACTGACTACTAGATGGACAAGGACTAGAGTTATAGGGGGGTATGATTCCACAAGAGAGGGGGCTTGAGAGGATAATTTTTTATTCCTATGTTAATTACATTTTTTCCTAAATGGGGGAATTCGTTATGTGAGCTTCTTGGGTGATGCAGGAGCATCACCAACAGCAAGCGAGCGCGAAGGCGAAAGACAGCTGGGACAAGTGCCAACACATTTTTTCACATGTTAAAATGATTTTGAAAGTCTAAATGCGCAGATATTAAATGTAATCATTAAGAGGAAGCACACATGCATATTGTAAACAGATCATGAGCGATTCTCTCTCATCTGTAGTAGGTAGAGGCATTTATGCATAGTTAATGAAAGTAGGTAGATTTAAATTCCAGATTTGACAGTTTAGGAGCGTAGGAGGGAAAACTGACTATAGACACCCTCAACTTTGTATCATGGTAACATTAGAGAGAGCATTGTATCATAGAGCATAGAGAAGAAAGAGAGAGTTGTAGAAGATAGTTGTAGAGAAGAACCCATGTACAAAAGTTCTGAATTAATATATGAAGCTTTGATTTAGATTCATGGTGTTATGATGCTTTCTGTGTATACATGCCGAATGGTATGCTTATGGTTGTTTATTCTCTCTGTTATGCATTTGCTTTAATATTGTGGGAATGTATGATTTCATGTTGAATGTTTGAAGTCTAAGAGAGAGAGAGAGAATGAGTATTCTCTCTGTTATGCATTTGCTTTAATATTGTGGGAATGTATGATTTCATGTTGAATGTTTGAAGTCTAAGAGAGAGAGAGAGAATGAGTTTCAATTGTTTCTCTTCCTGAGTGAGAAGTTCCTGCAAGGAGTGTAGTGAAATCGTCCGCAAGGAGTGCGTTGACGGAGGTTTAGAGTTTATCTCTGAAAGCTTAGGATATATATCGTTGATCTCATTCCCGCAGAAGTGAAAGTGAGACATAGGAGTCGTGCAAGGTGTGCGCAGGTCGGTTGAAAGCTTAGGACTTCTCAACCAAGGGGTGGATTGAAGGAATGATGTTGCAGGAAAGTGCACAGAGTTGAGAGAATCAAATACCTAGAAGTATTTGAAGGTTTACACAAGAAGTGCACATAGGAGTCTTCTTGAAGACTCGAGGTTGCAAGGAAATCTCAGGAGGGTTGGTGCCTTTGAGATAAACAAAGGGTAGATGAAGCAAATTCTCTTTGCAGAAGTTAAGTCCCAGTTGAATAACTTTGGTTTACTTCACAGGAGTTATCAAGGAGCAAGGAGCGGTCAAAATTCTCTGTGAGGATTTCCCGAAATCATGAGGACCTTAGGATCCAAGGAAGTTGCAGGGTGGTTAGAGGCAAGCAATCTTTCCACTCTAGGATCCAGAATCAATGTGGACCATTGATCGTGCTTTGCACAAGCCGTCGGATCATTTTGGTATTTTGGGGATCCTAATGACAAGGAGTTGAGCATAGTGAAATGAAAATCTCGAAGTCGCGAGTTGCGACAGGAGTTAGGTTAGAGTTTCAAGATTTTGGCACTTTGAGTGTCAGGATATGGAGGAGACAACATTTTGGGATAGAAAGTCCCGAAAACCCGAAAGAGTGACAAGTGGTAGCATAGACAATCTTGTTTCCACAGAGATGGTAGAAAATATGGAGCTGGAGACTATTGAACATCCAAGCCCATACAGAGTTTCGTGGCTACAAAAAGGACATCAGGTAAATGTCACTAAACAATGTTTAGTTGAATTTAAAATAGGGGGATATAAGGATGAAATACTATGTGATGTTATTCCCATGGATGTTTGTCATCTATTGTTGGCTAGACCATGGAAATATGATAGAAATGTGATTCATGATGGGAGAAATAACACATACACCCTAGAGAAGAATGGGAGAACTCACATGTTGTTGTCGATTAAGGATAAAGAAATGAAACCAGAGGTAAGAAACAATGTACTTCTCATGAGTGGGAAGGAACTTCTTAAGGAGCTTAAGAAGAAGGAAGCCACACAATTTATTGTGGTCAGGAAGCCTAGAATTGTGTTGACCAATACAAGAGTGGATGATCTACCAGAGGAAATCTAGAAGTTGCTGGAAGAGTTCGTTGATATAGTAGTGGACGGACTACCTCGTTCGTTGCCACCAATCAGAAGTATAAGTCACCACATTGATCTTATACCTGGAGCTAGTTTACTGAACAAAGTAGCGCATAAATTGACACCACAGGAGAATGAAGAGGTCAAGAAACAGGTCCAGGACTTAATGGACAAAGGGTTGATTCGAGAAAGCTTGATTCCATGCGTTGTTCCAACAGTGCTTAGCCCAAATAAAGATGGAGGCTGGAGAATGTGTATGGACTCGAGGGCAATCAATAATATTACCATCAGATATAGATTTCCTTTGCCAAGGATGGATGATTTGATGGATTGCTTGAGTGGAGATTTTTTTTTCTCAAAGATTTATTTGAAAAGAGGATATCATCAAATTCGCATGAGATAAGGTGATGAATGGAAGACAACATTCAAGACGAATGAAGGGCTGTATGAATCGCTTGCTATGCCATTTGGATTAACAAATGCACCTAGTACTTTCATGAGATTGATGAATAAGTCCTGAAGTATTTCATAGGAAAATTTGTCATCGTATATCTTGACGATACACTGATTTTCAGCAAGACAAAAGCTGAACACTTGAAGTATTTAGCTATAGTGATTAGAAGACTACAGTAAGATAAATTGCTGATCAACATGAAGAAATCATCATTTATGAGGACATAACTCATTTATTTCAGTTTTGTTATCTCTGTAAATGAGCTGAAAATGGATCCAGATAAGGTAGACGTGATTAAAAATTGGCCATCATCGAAAAGTGTATTTGAAGTTAGAAGCTTTCATGGATTGGCTAGTTTCTATAGGAAATTTATTAGAAATTTCAGTGGGATTAGCGCACCTATGATGGATACGGTGAAGAAAAGACACAAATCTTTTCATTGGATGGAGGAAGTAGAGAAGAGTTTCAACTTGCTGAAGAAGAAGATCATAGAGCAACCAATTCTGGTGTTTCCAGATTTCAGTAAGACATTTCAGATCAAATGTGATGCAAGTGGATTTGCAATTGGAGTGGTCTTGAGCCAAGATGACAGACCGATTGCATACTTCAGTGAGAAACTAAATGAGATGAAGATTAAATATTCAACATATGACAAAGAATTTTATGCTGACATACAAGCGTTGAAGAAATGGAGACATTATTTGGTTCCTAAAGAGTTTGTTTTGTACAATGATAACCATGCTTTACAATTCGTGACTCAACAGGACAACTTGAACCAGAAGCATGCAAAATGGGTTAAATACATGTAGAATTTTACTTTTGTAATTAATCATATTTATGGAACTGCTAACAAAGTTGTTGATGCTTTGAGCAGGAAATGTTTGCTTATGCATAAGTTTAGAGTCAAAACATTGGGTTTTGATAACCTCAAGGATATATACAAAGATGATCCAGATTTTAGAGAGGCGTATGAGGTGTCTAAGAATCCAATTCTCAGAGATAGAAGCAAATGGAACGAATATATGATCCAAGATGGATTATTATTCAGGGGAAATCAGTTACGTATTCCAAAATGCTCCATGAGGGAGAATCTGTTGAAAGAAAAACATAGTGGAGGATTGGTTGGACACTTCGGTCATGACAAAACGTTCTTGAAATTAAATGGCTCATATTTTTGGCCAGGGATGAGGACAGATGTAAAATGATTTGTGGATAGATGTAGAATTTGTCAACACACAAAAGGAATAAAGTAGAACACAGGGTTATACCAGCCATTACCCATACCTGAGAGGTCGTGAGATGCAATGAGCATGGATTTTATATTGGGTTTGCCAAGAACATAAAGAGGACTTGATTCAATCTTTGTGGTGGTAGAAAAATTTTCAAAAATGGCACATTTTATACCATGTCAGAAAACTAGTGACGCAACTCATATTGCGAACCTGTTTTTCAAAGAAGTCGTCAGACTTCACGACTACGTATTGTTTCTGATTGAGACACCGAGTTCGTAGGACATTTTTGGAGGACTTTATGGAAGAAGCTGGGGACAAGTTTTTCATTTAGCTCAGCTTATCATCCTCAGACAGATGGGAAAATAGAAGTTGTGAACAAGAGCTTGGGAGATTTGTTGAGGAGCCTGGTGACTGAACATCATAGTCAGTGGGATCACATTCTACCACAGGTGGAATTTTCTTATAATGATTCAATAAACAGAAGCACACAGCAGAGTCCATTCCAAATTGTATATGGAATGCATCCAAGAGGAGTATCTGAATTCAAAGATTCGAAACAAGCTGAATTCAGGAGTGCTAGTGTAGAGGATTTTGCAGAAGCAATGAAGGAACTTCACAGCCAAGTGAGGGAACGTTTGCAAAATTTGAGTCAAGAATACAAGCGCAGAGAAGATCAACACAGACGAGAACTTCAATTTGAAGTTGGTGATCTTATTCTTTCACATGTAAGGAAGGAGAGGTTCCCAAGGGGAACATATAACAAACTGAAAATGAAGAAGATTGGACCATGCTGAATCATGAAGAAATTTGGGGCAAACGCATATGAGATTGAATTACCCGATGGGATCGAAATTTCACCGATATTCAACATCTCATATTTGTACCCTTATAGAGCTGGAGAAGCAAGATAAGAGAATGAACAGACAGAGGTTCAGTGGGCTAAACAAATGCCTGTAGCTAAAAATCCACAGATGGAAAGTATACTTGATAGGAGAATCAACAAGAAGACCAGGAGGAAAGAGTATTTTGAATACATGGTCAAATGGAAGGGACATCTAGTTGAAGATGCCAACTGGGAAAATGAAGCAGAAATTATAAGCATGGACAGATCGTGCAAGAGCTCATGAACAGGAGTCCATGAAAATTTTCAAGCAGGGGAGTATGATGCAGGAACATCACCAACAGCAAGTGAGCACAAAGGTGAAAGATAGCTTGGACAAGTGCCAGTGCATTTTTGCACATGTTAAAATGCTTTTGAAAGTCTAAATGCGCAGATATTAAATGTAATTGTTAAGAGGAAGCACACTTTCATATTGTAAACAGATCATGAGTGATTCGCTCTCATCTGTAGTAAGTAGATGCATTTATGCATAGTTAATGAAAGTAGGTAGATTTAAATTCCAAATTTGACAGTTTAGGAGCGTAGGAGGGAAAACCGACTATAGACACCCTCACCTTTGTATCATGGTAACATTAGAGACAAAATTGTATCATCGATCATAGAGAAGAAATAGAGAGTTGTAGAAGAAAGTTGTAGAGAAGAACCCATGTATAGAAGTTCTGAATTAATATATGAATCTTTGATTCAGATTCATGGTGTTATGATGCTTTCTGTGTATACATGTTGAATGGTATGCTTATGGTTGTTTATTATCTCTGTTATGCATTTGCTTTAATATTGTGTGAATGTATGATTTCATGTTGAATGTTTGAAGTCTAAGAGAGAGAGAGAATGAGTTTCAATTGTTTCTCTTCCTGAGTCAGAAGTTCCTGCAAGGAGTGCAGTGAAATCGTCTGCAAGGAGTGCATTGATGGAGGTTCATAGTTTATCTCTGAAAACTTAGGAGAGATACCATTGTTCTCATTCCCATAGAAGTGCAGGTGAGACACAGGATCCGTGCAAGGTGTGCGTAGGCTAGTTGAAAACTTAGGACTTCTCAACCAAGGGGTGGATTGAAGGACTGCTATTGTAGGAAAGTGCACAGAGTCAAGAGAATCAAATAACTAGAAGTATTTGAAGGTTGCCACAAGAAGTGTGCGCAGGAGTCTTCTTGAAGACTCGAGGTTGCAAGGAAAGCTCAGGAGGGTTGGTACCTTTGAGATAAACAAAGGGGAGACAAAGAAAAGTCTCTTTGCAGAAGTTAAGTCCCAGCCGAAGAACTTTGATTTACTTCACAGGAGTTATCAAGGAGAAAGGAGTGGTCGAAATTCTCTGTGAGTAATTCCCGAAATCACGAGAACCATAGGATCCAAGGAAGTTGCAGGGTGGTTATAGGTGAGCAAACTTTCCACTCTAGGATCTAGAATCCACGTCGACCATTGATCGTGATTTGCACAAGCCATCGGATCATTTTGGTATTTTGGGGATCCTAATGACAAGGAGTTGAGCATAGTGAAATGAAAATCCTGAAGTCACGAGTTGCGATAGGAGTTAGGTTAGAGTTTTGGGATTTCGGCACTTTGGGTGTCGGGAGACGAAGGAGATAGCATTTTGGGGGTGAAAGTCCCAAAAACCCGAAAGAGTGACAAGTGGAAGGAGTTTACATCAAAGGTAGAAATCCGCAATGATGACATGTGGCGTGTCTTCTTCAATTGGTGGAGTCAAACCTTGTGGACCATTTCGGGGTTCATAGGTCGAAGGATGGAGAGCCTTGCATTTGGATTCACAAAATTGTGAAGTCTGAAATCCCGATGAAGCTAGAAGTCCATTGTGGGGCCAACCTTTGTTGAATGTGTCGAGATTCGACATTTCGACATTTTCGAGGACAAGGGATTAGGGTTCTTTGTTCCTAGATTCCCAAAATCGTGAAACGCGTTAACAATTTTGGCAAATTGGCATTTCGGGTTTTGGCAGTTGAAGGGTCGAGGAACTCGAAAGGAGAAGTCGTGAAGTCACGAAATTTGAAGTTCCAAAATTGTGAAAGGTGTGATCATATTGTTTCATTGGAATATATGGGTTGATGCTTCATGTTTGATCACGCGGGCACACCCGTAAGGACATGTGGATACATTGTTGTGTGTGAAGGATATTTCCTGAGGGGAAACCAAAGTGTCAACTAGACTAAAAGGGAAGATTAGAATGATCCTGCGTGAACCTTTTGTTGGATCATGTTGTCATTGATGCCAATGGTTTGTCATTGATGCCAATGGTTTGATTACTTGGGAGATTGTTGGATCATATGTCATTGATGTAAATGGTTTGGTTTGATTGATGTCATTGGTTGATGTCAAGTAAT
>ML798375.1:257108-267313 GCA_009831015.1 Picea engelmannii | reverse complement strand
ATTCATAAATAAACGAATACCAAAAGCCATAGTTTTGATTGACAGAACGCATAACCATTAGTGAATAAATTGAATGCTTAAGGGACTAAACTATATTCCTTAAAACTCATACATAAACTCAGATTGAACCAATAGTAATAAAAAAAAATTAACAAGCGGGAGTATAAATATATATATATATATATATATATATATATATATATATATATATATGAATTTAAAAAAAATAAAATGAAAAGATGCTTAGCACATTTACCTTTTTGAGTTTTTTTAAAAAGAAAAAAAAAAGGGGGAAAAGGAATTTTGGAGAAACATGGGGGATGAGTGACACTTGTAAGACATAGAATTTTTAGAGGGTTTTTGATTAAAACTTAAAATAAATGTGATTTAGGTCAAAACTGGATAAAAATAAAGGGGCTAGGGGGAAAAGTGGGGCGGCTATGAGGTATTGTTATGCTGTCGAAATTGAAAATGGGACTGATTGCTTGTGAGGAGTTGGGGATTTTCTCAGCTGTATTAGAGTTGTAGCTCAGCCTTGGAGGCGAGTTGGGAAGCTAGAATACTGTCTGGATTGTGTGTGGCCCCTTTGAGGCTCGGGGGGCTAAGGGGGAAGCAGAGTACCCCTAGCGTTTGGCTGGGAGGTACCGGTGTAGTCTCCACAGTCGGTGAGCAGGAGCGGCACGGAGCTCAAGTGCGAGACTGTGTCTTCAGGTTATTCTCTGTCGATCACAGGTATGCAAGTAGTTTGTTGTTTAAGAATAATGTGAATGCTTAAGGTTGTATATGAACCCTTCTCTGCGTTTGGTAAAATATTTCTCGGCAATGCGGCTATACATCTCTGCTTGTGTGCTTACTAAAGGATTTCTGTAATGAAGTTATTTACCTCTTTTATAATAGATAAGAAAAGAAAATTTATATATTATTGCTGGCATTTTATTTTATTTCAGTAGGCGTTTCATTTATTACAATGCGTTTCTTTTATATTATTTGTTGGTGGTTTATATATTATTGTTGGCGTTTTTACCTTGCCATGGTGTTTTTTTTACCTTTTGTTGTGGGCGGGGAAACTTCTGTGGGCGTTGAAAATTGTCGTGCGGGTTTTACCCTTTTAGCCCTGGTGTTTTTCCTTGCCAGTAGGCATTTCTATTTAGTGCTGGTATCCTGTACATTCCCATGAGCATTTCGTTTTACCCCTGAGTTTATAAGTTGCTGCAATTTCGTTTTAAATTTGTTGTCATTCGTTGTAAACTACTGTCTTTTCATTGTAAAGTTTTGGTAGTTCATTGGGGCACTTCATTCTTCTATTGCAGTGGGCATGTTTAAGAGTTAGCGTGTGCTTTTTAATTTCAGAGTGGGCCACTATCTATAACCGTGTGCGTTTTATGACCGAGTGCGTTTTATTTCAGTGTGTGGGTTTATGTGTTACCATGGGCGTTTTATTTATAGAGTGGGCAACAATGCATTACAGTGTGCGTTACCTCCATGATCCACTCCCAACCCTTGAATGTCGTCTGATAGCCAACAGATTTAAACGTTTTCCCTTTAAAAAAAGAATCATGTATGGTTATGAAATTAGCTGACTAGGCTGTGCGATTATCCATCTGGTCAGTCACCTTACTTGTGGCCTTTTAGCTGAGTTGGTTAGAGTGTCGTGCTAATGCTGCCAAGGATTCGGTCGTAAGTAAGTCTGCCAGGTTGATTGATTTTGTCAGTATTAATGTAACCCTGTCAGTATAGATTTAATTCCGCTCACCCTTGGCGTACACGCTCTGCCAAATCTTTCTGTATCTCCCAGAGCTCAACGTCCATCCTCAACTTTTAGCAGTGAGTTGATTCAATGTGAATTTAATATGAAGGCGTTAATTACTTCCGTTATCCACCATTGAGATTGTTGCCTCTTTTAGATAATCATTTTAGTTTAGTTACTTAAGTTGAGAAGTCTTTTAATATATGGTGCCCCTTATGGTGTTCTGTGCAACTGGCCTTTACAATTCTTGAATTTTCTGCGTTTGTCCGGTTTACAATCTGACTGGATTCTGATGTATTACCAGATTATGTCCCTTCGGCGATCCTGCTGTTCGGTGTAACTGGCCGCTGATATGCACACCGGTCCCGGTTCCTTGTTATAGACGCTGATTGTAAATTATTATATTCTGCGAATATATATATATATATATATATATATATAGTGTTAAATATATCCTTGATAGTTAGATATGTTATTTAGTTACCTAGTTGTAGGCCCTTGTATACCTTATCGATTGAGGGTAATATTATTTCAAATTAAATCAAAATATAGCATTAGTGTTAGCCCGCATGAACCGAAAATTCATTGTTATTTATTGCAAGATCAATATTGTATAAGGAGAAATGTTGAATTGTCTTAGGGAGAGTTATTATAATGGATTGCGTTGGTAACATACAAGAAGTGCAGTGATCATTATCTTATTTGCAAGTCATATTAATACAAAACGTGATGTTTCCTAGTGGGTGAATTTGATTATTCAAGGAAGTGATGTATGTCTTTTATTTAATTATTAAAGAAATATTTTGCTTTATATACTTAAAGGAAGGAAACTGTTATGTTTTAGATCGTTGTTGTATTGTATAAAGAAAATGTTTTCATAAAATTATCGTCTTGAATTGTGTAAGAATAATGCTCGTGTAATATAAATTAAAAGGTAAGGTTAGGAATGATAACATATAAATGTAATGATGTTGTTATTTAAGTTGCAAGGTATTTGATAATATGCCTTTTTAATATAATGTTGACGTTATTTTAAGTGGTAAGGTTATTGTAATGATAGGTAATGACACTGGCTGTAATTTAATGTTGTGGTGTTACGCATGGAGAAATTTAATTTAAAATACATTGTTGGTAATCGGTAAATGTAGTACTTGATTGCATTATAAATAAGAATCCAAATTTGGTGTTGACGACTTGATAGGTAAATTGTTGTCATTTAATTGTGAGTTATTGTAAAATAAGATGAGGGAAATATTAATTTATTTTAATGCTATTGAAGTCTCGTTGTTAGTGACGACACATAAAAGAAAGGTCCTTGAATCTAAGTGCAATCTTTTAGTAAATTTCAGTAACGGGGATTTTAGTTAATGAATTGTACATTATTAAGACTAGGTTGGTAACTCGTCGTTTAATAGAAGTCAAATGGAGTAAACGGTCTGTAATTATTGTCATTGAGTCTCTCTAGCAGTTGGTCGATGACGGAGTCCTTCCAACTTGCATCTTCTGTAGAGGTCGTGGTTGCCCTTTGATTTTGTAGTACTTGGTTGTCTTGCATTGCGTGGTCAGCTTGTGTCGGGCGAGCTGTAGACACCTCATTGTATCCCAGTATATAAGTCAGTGTGTGATTATTTTTGTGTAAAGGATCCTATGCCGTATCAAGAGTCTCGGGCCCTTTAAAGATAGGGTTTCCACTCTTGCGACTCACCTGACAGAGATTACTATTTTCTACCTGAGCAGTCGGCCAGGAGCCTATCTGACCTTCTCTCTCTCCGGAGCAAAGAACTAAGATTAAACGCCCTTCTTTCCTCTGAAGAAATAGTAAGATCTACTACTATGGATCCTTCCCTCTGTGTTCATACTGTGCATAACCCAGTATTTCGTTAAATGTTTGCGTTGTGCGCCTTGTGTCTATGGTCGTTTATTGCTTATAGTTATCTGTCGCACGTCCTTGTCATTTTTTTGTTCATCACGATTGTGTCTTATTCATCGTCGGGTGACGACGCAGAGTCGAATGCGTTGATTTTTTCCTTGTAGACGCCCACACACACTTTTAAACACACAAAAAATAAAAAAAAATTGCACTAGTTACCAGAGTTCTTGTCGTAATGAGGAGGTCGTTACATATGGTATCAGAGCCAGTTCGACCCGCAACTTGGGATTCGCTACGACTTTCGTTGACATGATTAGATTGATTATATTGTTGCTGATCTAGTTGATTGTGTGCATGAAGGTAATCATGGTTAGAGGACGCCGTGGACGCAGACGACGAGGTGCTAGGGGAGGAGGCGTGACGCCTCCAGTAGCATCCACGCCTGAGGGGTCTAACCCCCAGGGAGGCGAGCAGGTTCTCGGACAGGAGCATATAGAAGTTGGCGATGTTGTTGAGGTGATGAGATATTTTCAATGCATGTCCGAGGCACTAATCAGCAGATTGGACCGAGACGAGGCCAGGGCACCCGCACCCCCTGAGGTTCCGTCGCGCGCACCGACTGTTACAGGTAGCATTCACCATGAACTCGAGAAGGTAAAATTTCCTGAGTTCTTTGGTGTCCCGGACGGCGTAGCCGCCAAGCCATGGCTGGAGAATATGGCAATGTGCTTCGCACTTCGCGATTATACCTCTAACATGAAGGTCCGTATGGCGGTCTTTCAACTGAAGGGGAGCGCTCTTCTATGGTGGAAGATGCTCTTGCCGTAGCTGAACATGGCCGTTGAAGATGTGTCATGGGAACTGTTTGAGGAACGGTTCCAAGAGAGGTAACTTTCATAGGAATTCATTGAGCGTCAGCTCAATGAGTTCAATGCGCTACGACAGGGAGGTCGTACGGTGCCCAAGTATGAGGCACGTTTTATGGAGCTGCTCTAGTATGCTCTGCACCTTAACACTGAGAAGCTCAAAGTCAACATGTTCGTGTTTGGCCTTAACGATAGCCTGCATGAAAAGGTTATGATATTGATGCCTCAAACCTTGCACGACGTTGTCCAAAAGGCCCTCATAGCAGAGGAGGATCTTATGAGTGGGGGTCAAACTAGGACTCCAGCGAGACCAGCCGGGCAGGGTTCATCTAGTACACCACAACATCAGACACCAGTGAGACATATGCCGGGACATCATGGCTTCCAGAGGGGATCCACTTTTTCTACACCTCGACGATCGTCGCCTCAGCAACGGACACCTTATCGAGGACCACAGCACCAATAACAGTGTCACTCGTAGCAGCAGTAGTTTAGGCCTGTTTAGCAGAACAAACCTGGTTTCCAAGACGGTGGGCCATCCTCTTCTACTTCAGGCACCAAGACTACTGGGTCGAAGAAGGGGTGTTGGATGTGTGGGGAGCCACACTACTAGCGCGACTGTCCTGTGGAGAGGGCCAGAGTGTCTGGATCAGTCGCACCCGCTACCATGGGAGATATGGGCAAGGCCCATCAGATTCATGCAACAGTGAATAAATGCCAGGCAGAGCACCAGTCGACTGTGCTCGAGATGACAGGTACTATCGCTGACCAGACCCTTAGTATTTTGATAGACCCAGGAGCTACTAAGAGTTTCATTTCTGGTGCAGCGCTAAAAAGGATTAAGGTAAAGGAAATCGAATAGGATGAGTTTAGCTTCATGGAGATGGCTTCGGGAGCCAAACAAAAGGTTGGAGGAAAGGTTACGCGCTGTGCCCTTAACCTGGGAGAGTTTGTCATGAGGGTTAACTTGTATGTCATGATCTTAGGATCTTATGACATCGTGATCGGTATGGATTGGTTGGAAACGCATGAGGCGATACTCAACTGTAAGACAAAATGGTTGAGCTTGGTTGATGACGAAGGACATAGATGTGTGATTGTAGGACGGAACCAGGGAGTTTCCCTGCGGTTCATCTCTTCCTTACAGTTACGGAAGAGTATGCGCAAGGGGTGCAAACTTTATGCGATCCTCGTGATAAATTAGAAGGGAGTAGGGGAAGGTCTAGAACACCTTCCGGTGGTGAAGGAGTTTGCGGACGTATTTCCAGAGGAGTTGCCTAGGATGTCGCCGGAAAGGGAACTGGAGTTTACCATAGACCTGAAACCGGGAACGGAACTGATAGCAAGAACGCCTTATTGGATGTCGACCCTAGAGTTGCAAGAGTTGAAAATGCAAATGAAGGAGTTGATGGACCTGGGACTGATACGTCCTAGTGTGTCACCGTGGGGTGCACCAGTTATTTTCATACGAAAGAAGCACGGATTATGGAAGCTTTGCATTGACTACCGTCAACTGAACAAGGCTACGATCAAGAATCAGTATCCCTTACCAAGAATTGATGATCTGTTCGATCAAATGAAGGGTGCGACGGTTTTCTCCAAGATCGATTTGTGATCCGGGTATCACCAGCTACGGATCAAGGAGGATGACATCCCTAAGACCGCCTTTAAGATGAGATTTGGACATTACGAGTTTACTGTTCTATCGTTTGGATTGACAAACGCCCTAGGGGTATTCATGAGTTTGATGAACGAGGTGTTCCGCAAGTACTTGGACAAGTTCGTCCAAGTATTCATTGACTTTATTTTGATCTACTCTCGGACGATGGAGGAGCATGACGAGCACTTGCGCTTGGTACTACAATGTTTACGAGAACACAAATTATATGGGAAGTTGTCCAAATGCTCCTTTTATCAATCAAGGATTCACTACTTAGGGAATGTCATCTCTGGCAAAGGTATCTCCGTGGATCCAGCCAAGGTTGAGGCTATTATGGAATGGCCTGCGCCGATGAATGTCATAGAAGTGCGTAGTTTTATGGGTTTAGCAGGATACTATCGACGGTTTGTCGAGGGATTTTCAAAGATAGCAAATCCGATCATGGAATTGCAGAAGAAAAACAAGAAGTTTGTCTGGACTGAGAAATGAACGGAAGCATTTTGGAGGCTTAAGAAGTTGTTAACGACAACGTCGATACTAAAGGTCCAAGGAAGGATTAGGCAGAGTCGTGATGCAAGACGGATGAGTGATTGCTTACATTTCGAGGAATCTAAGAAGACATGATGAGAACTACGCGATGCACGACTTGGAGTTATTAGCCATCGTTTATGCCTTGAAGGTTTGGAGACACTACCTTGTTGGAAGAAAATTTGAATTAAAGACTGATCATTGTGGGCTGCAACACATTTTCATGCAAAGCGACCTGAACGCGCGACAACGGCGTTGGTCGGAATTGCTTAGCGAGTACGACTTCGAGATTACTTACATAAAGGGAATAGTGAACCGAGTGGCGGATGCTTTGATTCAGAGGCCACGCATCTTTTCGGTGTTGCCTATTCAAACAAATCTATGTGAGAAGATTCTCACTTTATAGCGTGACGATGGCTGGTACAAAGAAGTCGAGGATTTTATCGGACAAAACACAATGATGGTACCACGATATGAGGGATTTTCTTTTGATAGCGATGGGTTATTGAGGTTTAGAGGTCATATTTATGTATTTCCTAATGACGAGTTGAGGATGTTGATCCTGAGCGAGGCTCATAGAGTAGTTTACATGGCTCACCCAGGAGTTATGAAGATGAGGGCAGACCTTAAACCCTTATTCTTCTGGAAGGGAACGAAGGCCGACATAGTCAACTTTGTGGCTAGATGTCTAGAGTGTCAGCAGGTAAAGGCTAAACATAGACACTCGACAGGATTACTTCAACCACATTCCATTCCGAAATCGAAATGGGAATTTATTTCGATGGATTTTATTATTGGATTGCCACTGACAGCAAGGAGACACGACTCGATTTTTGTAGTAGTAGACACTCTGACGAAGAGTGCTCACTTTATTCCTATGCATACGATGTATCAGGCACCTGACATAGCGAGAGTTTTCATCAATGAGATTGTGAGGCTGCATGGCGTGCCTAAAAAGATTATATCCGATCGAGGGTCGGTGTTTACTGGACGATTTTGGACGAGTTTCCAAGAGGCCTTGGGAACCCAACTTAATTTTAGTACTGCGTATCACCCAGAGACTGACAGGCAGACCGAACGAATGAACCAAACCTTGGAAGACATGTTGCGCATGTACGTGATGGACCAACAAAAGCATTGGGAGGAGTTCTTGCCTCTAGTAGAGTTCGCTTACAACAACAGCTACCAGAGCACCATTAAGATGGAACCTTTTGAGTTCCTTTATGGGCGACCGTGTCGGACGCCCTTGAGTTGGGATCGGCTTGAGGATAGGGTCCTGGTGGGACAAGAAGGCATCCAATAAATGGAAGAGAAAATGAAAACCGTAAGACAAAGGATTAAAGAAGCGCAGGATCGATAGAAGAGTTATGCCGATGTGCACCGAGTCGACCATAGTTACGAGGTCGACGATCGAGTCTTCTTGCGGGTTAGACCGCATAAGAGTTCGATCAAGTTTGGAAAGGGAGCTAAACTCTCTCCTAGGTTTCTGGGACCTTTCGAGATTATGGAGAGAAAGGGGCCCGTGGCCTATCGACTAGCCTTGCTTGATTCTCTGAGGCGTATGCACGATGTTTT
Source organism: Picea engelmannii (assembly GCA_009831015.1). Classification (NCBI taxonomy): domain Eukaryota; kingdom Viridiplantae; phylum Streptophyta; class Pinopsida; order Pinales; family Pinaceae; genus Picea; species Picea engelmannii. The sequence continues at coordinate 259,067 of ML798375.1, read as the reverse complement.
TCATGTATCTGTTTTGAGACATTATATTAGTGATCCTACACACATGATTGACACGAGTTCCTTCCAGGTATCAGACGAGGGAGCACTCACGGATGAGCCGGTTGGCATCTTAGATCATCGCGTTCGACAGTTACGATGTCGAACGGTAGATCAGGTCAAAGTCTAGTGGGACAGTTATAGTCCACACTCGACGACCTGGGAGGACGCATATGATATGCGCCATCAGTTTCCATTTTTTTTTGATAGATAGACTTATGATACTGTGGTACTTATGATACTGTGGTGCTTTTATTTCGACATTTATACTAATAAACTTCCGGACGAAGTTTAGACAAAGAGGGGGTGTATGTAACATCCTGCTTTGGCGCACTGAGAAAACTTATTCTTTGAGGACACTTGCTCACAAGTGATCTGGACTTTTGTGATGTTAAACCATTTATACTTGATTATGATGCGATTGACAGAGGACATGATGTTTTACTATTTGATGTAGACAGGAGCTATTGAATCAGTTTTATTAAGTGTGTAGGGTTTTTGACCTAGAGGATGTAGAGGCATCAGTGGAACCCCTTGGACTCCGGATTGACTCAGGGAGTATGCTTTTGGGTTGATTTATTTACTGTGATATTTCATTTGATTCGATGATATGATGTTGTCATTTCTGAAATGATTGTTGATGATGGAGGCTGACGATAGCTTTCCAACTAGACTGACATATGGAGTAAAGGGGCCATGCATGATATCCAGAGAGGTTGAGGGAGAGGGGTGGACAGTAGCCCTGCCACCGCCTACTAGCACTCTCGTCGTGGCTCGAACTGTAGGTTAACGATTACCTAGTTCGAGAGGATCCACGATGTCGTGAGGGCAGACTGCGATAGTCGCTCACGATGATTCTAAGGGGCACGCAATAAGGTGGGGGCCTTATTCCTTAGAAACCTTAGTCTCCCACAAGTTCACCTGGCGGAGTGTTGACTCCAGGGGTTATAGATGTCTACCAATCAGTCCAGTTGGTGAGTGGAACCCTTGGAGCACGTGGTGCATCTTGAAGGGAACGTCGCACAAAAGAAACACAATAAGCGAGTGGCACCCTTGGAGCAAGTGGTGCATCCTAAAGGGCACGTCATACAAAAGAAACACAAGAAGCGAGTGGAACCCTTGGAGTACGTGGTGCATTCTGAAGGGCATGTCGCGCAAAGGAAACAAACGAGGCGAGTGGCACCCTTGGAGCACGTGGTGCATCCTGAAGGGTACGTCGCATTGATGTGTATGAAGGAAACAAACCTAAATAGCCCTAAGAAAATAACGCCTTAATAAAGTATTAAAACAACACCCCTAAACAAATAGTCATCCAGTTCAAAATCTAAACCTAAGTCAAAAAAAAACTTCTCTAAGAAAAATATTTCGTTTAACGTTAAGGAAAAAGGCCCTAACTCTAACTCTAAAAAGAGCCTAACCCTAATTCTAAATGAAATAGCTCCTATGAATCTTGACCTAATCCTATACCCAAATATCATTAGTAATAACAATTAACCCTAATAACCATTAAAATAATTAAGCAAAACATCTTTATGAGATTTTAGGCTAGAGTTCGCACCTCAATGCAGTGCAAGGAGAATATAATTTTTAGAATGTACATGAGCTCTAGTTCTTGGATTCATTAGCGTTAACTTCATCCAACTTCAACCAATATATCAATGGATACGTTTTAGTTAACTCAGACAATAAATTTCATTGAAGGCCTCTCCTTCTTTAACCACAACCTGCAATGGGAGTTCATTAACTTATTGAAAGCATAACTCCCTTATGAACGCAATATTTTTTCAAAAATTAAACTAATTCATAAATAAACGAATACCAAAAGCCATAGTTTTGATTGACAAAACGCATAACCATTAGTGAATAAATTGAATTCTTAAGGGACTAAACTATATTCCTTAAAACTCATACATAAACTCAGAT
>ML798375.1:219169-246556 GCA_009831015.1 Picea engelmannii | reverse complement strand
ATATATATATATATATATATATATATATATATATATATATATATATATATATATATATATATATGCGTGTGTGTGTGTGTGTGTGTGTTTGTATTTATTTTTATTTATTTTTATATATGTTTATTTTTAATATTATTATTATTATTATTATTTATAAAAAGGTAAAATTTTACCACCAGCAAAGATTAGACCTAGACCTTAATTTTCGTGTTGGGCAACAATTTATTAAGGAAATTGTTTTAAAAGCTTGTTATCACATTATTCGTCCTAAGGCCATCTAGGTTCATTCCTTTATCATTAAAAATGCGGTGTGCCCTTCAGGATGCACTAGGTGCTCCAAGTGTGCCACTCGCCTCATCTGTTTCCCTTGCGTGACATGCCCTTCAGGATGCATTACATGATCCAAGGGTGCCACTCACCTCTTTCCATTTTTCTTGCAAAACATGCCCTTCAGGATGCACCATACGATCCAAGGGTGCCACTCGCCTCTTCACTGACTTGGTAGACATAAAAAACCCCTGGAGTCAATACTCCTCCAGGTGAACTTGTGGGAGACTAAGGGACTCTAAGGAATAAGTCCCCCGCCTTATTGCACGCCCCTTAGAATCATCATGAGAAACTATCGCAGTCTGTCCTCACGACATTGTGGGTCCTCTTGAACTAAGTAAACGTTAACCGACAGTTCAAGTCACGAAGGGAGTGATAGTAGGTTGTGGCAGGGTTGTTGTCTACACCTCTCCCTCAACATCTCTGGTATTCATGCGTGACCCCTCTACTCCACGCGTGAGTCTGGTCGGCAAGCTATTGTCAGCCTGCATCATCAATGAATCATGTCATAAATATATCCATAATCATATCATCTAATCAGATGCACTAATATCACATATAAAACAATCAGACCCCAATAGTTCACTCCCCGACTCGATCCAGAGTCCAAGGGGTTCCATCGATGCCTCTGCACCCTCGAGGTCCAAAATCCTGCACACTCAGTAAAACTGAGTCAATAGCACCTGTCTATGCCAATGCAACAAAACAACATGACATCAACCCATAACGCCTCATAATCAAAATAAATGTTTTAATAACATAATAATCTGGATCACTTGCATGCAAGTGTCCTTAAAGAATAAGTTTTCTCAGTGCGCAAGAGAGGGAAGTTACATACGCCCCCACTTGGTATAAAATTCATCTCGAAGTTTCACAGTATAAGTGTCGAAATAATGTGTATCACAGTATCATAATTCTATCTATCAAACAAAAATGGAAACTGATGGCGCATATCATATGCGTCTTCCCAGGTCATCGAGTGCGGACTATAGTTGTCCCACTGGACTTTCCCCTAATCTACTATTCGACATCGTAGTTGTTGAACGCGATGATCCAGGATGCAGATTGGCTCAACTGTGAGCACCCCCTTGTCTGATACCTGCAAGGAACTCATGTCAATATCATGTGTAGTATCACTAATATAATGTCTCAAAATAGATAAGTGAAAAACATTGTGCATACGCCTCAAAGAATCAGGCAAGGCTAGTCGATAGGCCAAGGGCCCATTTCTCTCCACAATATCGAAAGGTCCCATGAACCTAGGAGAGAGTTTATCTCCCTTTCCAAACTTGATCAAACTCTTATGCGGTTTAACCCACAAGAAGACTCGATTACCAACCTCGTAACTAAAGTCGACACAATGCACATCGAGATAACTCTTCTGTCGATCTTGAGCTTCTTTAATCCTTTGTCTTATTGTTTGCATTTTCTCTTTCATTTCTTGGATCGCTTCTGGTCCCACCAGGACCCTATCCTCAAGTCGATCCCAACTCAAAGGCATCTAACACGGTCGCCCGTAAAGAAACTTGAAAGGCACCATCTTAATGGTGCTTTGGTAACTATTGTTAGTAGCGAATTTCACCGTTGGCAAGAATTCTTCCCAACGCTTTTGTTGGTCCATCACATACATGTGCAACATGTCCTCCAAGGTATGGTTTGTTCATTTGTTCTACCTGTTAGTCTCTGGGTGATACGTTGTATCGAATTTAAGTTGGGTTCCCAAGGCCTCTTGGAAACTCGTCCAAAATCGTCTAGTAAACACTGACCCTCGATCAGATATAATCCTCTTAGGCACGCCATGCAACCTCACAATCTCACTGATGAAAACTCTAGCTATGTCAGGTTCATGATATGTTTTACACACAGGAATAAAGTGAGCACTCTTCATGAGAGTGTCTACTACTACAAAAAGAAAGTCATGTCTCCTTGCTGTCAGTGGAAATCCAACAATAAAATCCATCTAAATAACCTCCCATTTAAATTCTGTAATAGTGTGTGGCTGTAGTAATCTTGTTGGATGTTTATGTTTAGCCTTTACTTGCTGACATTCTAGACATTTAGCCACAGATTTGACTATATCTGCCTTCATTCCCTTCCAGAAGAATAAGGGTTTAAGGTCAGCCCTCATCTTCGTGACTCCTAGGTGAGCTATGTACACTTCTCTATAAGCCTCATTTAGGATCAACCTCCTCAACTCGTGGTTTGGTGGTATGTAAATCTGATTTTTAAACCTTAGTAATCCATCGTCGTCAAACATAAATCCTTCAAATCTTTGTACCATCATTGTGTTTTGTCCGATAAAACTCTCGACCTCTTTGTACCAGTCAACGTCACACTGTAAAGTTAGAATCTTTTCACGTAGATTTGCCTGAAGAGGCAACACCGAAAATATGCATGGTATCCGACTCAATGCATCTACCACTCGGTTCACTGTTCCTTTTATGTAAGTAATCTGGAAGTCGTACTTGCTAAGAAATTTCGACCAATGTCGTTGTCGCACGTTCGGGTCGCTTTGCGTAAAGATGTGTTGTAGTCCAAATTGGTCAGTCTTTAGTTCAAATTTTCATCCAACAAGGTAGTGTCTACAAATGTTCAAGGCATATACGATGGATAACAACTCCAAATCATGCATCGTGTGGTTCTCCTCATGCCTTCTCAGTTTTCTCGAGATGTAAGCGATCACTCATCGATCTTGCATCAAGAGTCCGCCTAAGCCTACCTTGGATGAGTCGATGCATACCAAGAAGTCTGCATCCATGTCAGAGACCTTTAGTATCAGTGTTGTTGTCAACAACTCCTTGAGCCTCCGAAATGCTTCCGCATATTTCTCGTTCCAAACAAACTTCTTGTTTTTCTTCTGCAATTTCGTGATCGGATTTTCTATCTTCAAAAATCCCTTGACGAACCGTTGATAGTATATTTCTAAACACATGAAGATATGCACTTCCAGGACATTCATCGATGCAGGCCATCCCATAATAGCCTCGACCTTTTCTGGATCCATGGAGATACCTTCGCCGGAGATGACATGCCCCAAGTAGTGAATCCTTGATTGATAAAATGAGCATTTGGACAACTTCCCATACAATTTGTGCTCTCGCAAACACTGTAGTACCAAGCGCAAGTGCTCGTTGTGCTCCTCCGTCATCCGAGAGTAAATCAAAATATCATCAATGAATACTTGGACAAACTTTTCCAATTACTCGCGAAACTCCCCGTTAATCAAACTCATGAATACCCTTGGGGCATTTGTTAGTAAAAACAGTAAAATAGTAAACTCGTAATGTCCAAACCTCGTCTTAAAGGCAGTCTTAGGGACATCATCCTCCTTGATTCGTAATTGGTGATACCCATATCACATGCCTCTTCCCTCGTCATCGACCAAGCTCAAATATTTCCTCTTGCAGTTGAGTAACGCCTCATGTGATTCCAACCAGTCCATACCAATCACGACATCATAAGATCCTAAGATCATGACGTACAGGTTGGCCCTGTTGACAAACTCTCCCAGGTTAAGGGTACAACCCGTAACCTTTCCTCCAACCTTATGTTTGGATCCCGAAGCCATCTCTATGAAGATAAACTCATCCTGTTCGACTGCCTTTACCTTAATCATTTTTAGCACTACACCTAAAATGAAACTCTCGGTAGCACCGGGATATATCAAAATACAAAGGGTCTGGTTAGCGACAATACCTGACGTCTCTAGCATAGTCAACTGGTGCTTGTCCTGGCGGTTATTCACCGTTGCATGAATCTGATGGGCCTTTCCCATATCTCCCACGATAGTGGCTCCAATTGATCCAGATGCTCTAGTCCTCTCCACTGGGCAGTTGCGCTAGTAGTGTGGCTCCCCACATGTCCAACACCCCTTCTTCGATCCAGTACTCCTGGTACCCGAAGTAGAAGATGACAGCCCATCGGCCTAGAATCCTGGTTTGTTCTGCGGAAAAGGCCTAAACTATTGCTACTATGGTCGACATTGTTGTTGATGTTGTGGTCCCTGATAAGGTTTTCGCTACTGAGGCGTCGATCACCCAGGTGTAGTGAAAGTGGATCCCCTCTGGAAGCCACGAAATCTCGACATATGTCTGGCTAGTGTCTGATGCTGCTATGCACCAAATGACACCTGCCCTGTTGGTCTCACTGGAGTCCTGCTCTGACCCCTGCTGATAAGTTCCTCCTCTACTTTGACGGCCTTCTGGACAGCATCATGCAAGGTTTGAGGCATCTAAATCCTAACCTTTGCACGTAAGCTACCAATAAGGTCGAACACAAACCTGTGACCTTAATTTTCTCAGTATTAAGGTGTGGATCACACTAAAGCATCTCCATAAAATGGGCCTCATACTCGAGCACCATACGACCGCCCTACCGTAAGGCGTTGAACTCATTGATCTAATGCTCAATGAATTCTTTTGATAGGTACCTCTCTCAGAACTATTCCTCGAACAGTTCCCATGACACGTCTTTGATGGCCATGTTCAGCTATGGTAGGAGAATCTTCCACCATAGAAGATCTCTCCCCTTTAGTTGAAATACTGCCATGCGTACCTTCATGTTGGAGGTATAGTCACGAAGTGAAAAACACATCTCCATATTCTCCAACCATGCCTCAACAACTGCATCGTCCGGGGCACCAAAGAACTCGAGAAATTTGACCTTCTCGATCTCACGGTGAATGCTACCAGTACCAACTGGAGCGCGCGGTATACCCTTAGGGGGTGTCAGCACTCTGGCCTCATCTCTGTCCAAATGGCTGATCAGTGCCTCAAACATACACTCAAAATATCTCATCATTCTGACCACATCACATACTGTTATCTGTTTCTGCCCAACAACATGTTCATCTCCATGCGGGTTAGACCCCTTAGGTGTGGATTCTACTAGAGGCATCGTGCCTCCTCCCCTAGCACCCCTTCATGTGCCTCCGTGGTGTCCTCTAACCATGATTACCTGCATGAGTACAAGTCAACTTAATTAGCAACATTATAATCAATCATATCAATGAAAGTTGTAGTGATCCCAAGTCACGGGTTGAACCCGCTTTGATACCATATGTAATGGCCCCTTCTTTAAGACTACAAGCGAAGTAGAAGTGCAATTTGTTTTTAATTTTCTTTTTTTTAGGTAAAGAAGGTGATGACAACAACAATTTACCTCACCACTGACGAAGAATGTAAGAATGAATTCGAGACAACATGCAACTATGACTCAATGCACTAGCACAGGAGAAACAGGGTGAAACATGCGTTAAAACTAGGAGAAAGGACTACCCGCCCGGCACAACATGACCACACCTATAATCCAAGGGACAAAATCCCCATCCTCACACAAAGACCTTGATGAACAAATACTAGAACCATAAGGCGCGTGAACCAAATGCCTGAAGGCGTTCAACCTGTACGCAAAAACAAACTTACAATGCTCGTCAACACTCACACGGAAGGCACCAACTCCAGCCAAGTTATCATTCTCCGCTATCCAAATAGGGTGCAACATGATCCCCTCATCAGGAATCATGTCATCCCCAGGTGATAGACACATCAATAACCTTGGTGCAACACATCCTATCTGGACCAAGGACTCTAGAAAACTCTGACGCACTAGGAGCCGAATACTAATAGGGACACTATACCCACACCCCACACAAAAGGTCGATGAGACACAAGAGGATGACTACCATGGAATTCATGGCTTCGTCAACCACCCGACCCATTCATCAAGTCTAAACTAGTCAACAGTTACAAATTGTTTTGGACATTGAGTATTCATCGAAATTTAGCAAGTCTAAATTATAATTTAGTCTTTAACTTATCAACTAATTAACAATTAATACAATCCAATTGGCCATTCTACTTTACACCATAGCCATTACATTCAATCTAAATAACATCACCTTCGAATCAATCGGAAATTCTACAATACAATCAAGCATTAATTTCAATCGAAATAACCTCAATTACGAATTAGTTCAACAATGTTGCATTATGATTTAATCATTAAATACAATTTAATTTATCAAGATTAATCTATACTTTGGTCAATAATCCTAAACTCATTTAACCATTAGTCACCATCTAAAAGGGTAATTCTAAGTAATCCCTTAAATTACCATCTAACTATCAAATGACAATATATAACTACATTAGCCACATCAATGTAAAATGCTACAATATCACACTTGTAATCAATTAAATTACACATGTCATCTATCTAAGATATACGTACCAAAAATAACTAGTTGTCTATTGCATTAAGAAGAGAACTATTGACTGTTAACATCATTGTAGCAAATGACTTCGTTGTGGCAATTAATATTAAGAAGGAAATTGTTGTCCTTTGACATTGTTGTAGCAATTAGCCTGGCAATTAACATGGCAATTACATAGCAATTAATCTGTCCAATAACATGGTTGTAGAAATTAATGTTTGGCAGTGAGAAGGCTAGGTACACTGAAATTGAAGGAGGATAAGAAGACAATACAAACTATAGAAGGATCAACTTGTGGTCATTCAACAATCAACACAGTCAACATTCTAAATAGCAAATTTGTGTCCCTTCAACAACGAACTCAGTCAATTTTTTTTTGGGCAAATCCATGGTTATTTACCTCAAATTCAGTCACATTTAATAGGCAAAATGTGGGCATTTAAACAACAATCTCAGTCTCATTTTAAAAGAAAAATCGTGGGCATTTAAACAACAATCTCAGTCAACTTTTAAAAGCAAAAATGTGGGCATTTCAACAACAATATCTGTCAACTTTTAAAAGCAAAAACGTGGGCATTTCAAAAGCAATCTCAATCAACTTTTAAAAGAAAAAATGTAGGCATTTCAACAGAAATCTCAGTCAACTTTTAAAATAAAAAACGTGGGCATTCAACAACAATATCTGTCAAATTTTAAAATAAAAAATCTGTGCATTCAACGACAATCTCTATTAACTTTTAAAAGAAAAAACATGGGCACTTCAACGACAATCTTAGACACATTTTAAATGGAAAAATCATGGTTTCCCTTTTTCATTGCTCAGATTCCAAATGAAAATGCATACAAGAATGACCAAAACTCCCTTCCCTTACCAAGATACCAATTATAAAAACGTAGACCGGGAAATGATTTTGTTTTTCCATTGCCAGGATACCAATACAACGCATACATGAATATCACAAAAAAAAATGTTTTTCCATTTCCAGGATACCAAATATAAAAATGCAGACAGGGAATCAAATCGTTTTTCCATTGCCAGAATACCAATACAATGCAGACAAGAATAAAAAATAAAAACATTTTTCCATTCTAGGATACCAATACCAAAATGCAAACATGGAATCAATTCGTTTTCCATTGGTAGAATACCAAATATAAAAATGCAGATAAGGAATCAAATCGTTTTTCCATTGTGATAATACCAAATATAAAAATGCAGACAGGGAATAAAATCGTTTTTCCATTGCCAGAATACCAATACAACGCAAAAAACAGTAAGAGAAACGCAAAGATCCAATGGGAAAAGTCATTGAAATGATCATAAGGATTCTATCAGTCAAGACACAAAGAAAATGATGCAATATAATCCATACGCAGAGGTCTTTGCTAGATGGCGCAAGTCAAACAATTAGCCAAGGACATTAATGGAGGTAGACGGCTAACATGAACGTCCTTCGCTCATCATCTGCGCACAAAAAAGTAGGGCGTTGAGATCCATAGGTCTATTAACGTCGAAGCAACGACTGTAGATCAGGCTCCCGGTTGACTGCTCAGGCGAGGACTGATGAGCTAAGGATGAAAGGAAAAAACAACCACAGTCTTCACAAATCAATACACCATAGGGTGGTCAAGACATGCTGGGAATCGAAAGCTAAGGGAGTCAATCAATCATCGAGCTATAGGCTATGGAAAAATTTAGTCATCAACTAGAACGCTAAGACAATCAATTTACTTACCTAATTAAACATGCAGATCCAAATCATAAATCCTATTGCAATCTACCATGAAAAAATAAATAAAGCGTATTGTTTCTTGATCACCCGCTCTGAGTTGATGTCTCACGCACTCCGTGCAACTCCCACTTGCCGACCGACGAGACTTCACCGGTACCTCCCAACCAATTCTAGGGGTACTCTTCTTCCCCCTTATCCCCCCAAGCCGCAAAAGGGCCATGCACACTAACCAAGAATCAAGTAGCTCTTAGCTCGTCTCGCAAGGCCGAACTACCACTCATCACCGAGTAGGTTATCCCAACACCCAGAAGCTAAGTCAGTCAAGTATATATTTCTACAGTGTAACGTTACACAAACATAAGAGATCCTTCCTCCTTCTCCTCCCTCCATTATATAGAGTTTCAAACTCAGTTACCTTCCCAAAATCTCATTTAAATTAATGTTTAATAAATTAATTCCTAAAAGTCCTCCTCGTACAAGTGTCACCCATCCCCTTAATTCCTCCATAAATTAATTTCTTTAATTAATTAAGTACCCTTATTACCCTCACCCACCTACAATCACTCCTGGAATCGCTCCTCAGTATCTGACGTAGACCTATCGGCCCTCAGGCTGATATCCGCTCACAGGATCGTTCTATATGCCCTTGAAGTTGGATCGACTCTCTCAGATTTTCTGTTGGAATCCCCTTTCAAATTGATCCACGGGTCCTTTTCCGCGGCTCGCGATTTCGTGAGTTCGCGAGTCGTGACTTCTAACTCTTCCTCTGCGATCTCACGATACCCGAGATCATGAAATGGGTACAACTCTCCCTTTGTCAGTGACCTCCTTGCACTACCGCTGGCTAGACTAAGCACTAGCACCTTTCGCCCCTCGCGTCTTCGAGAGTTGAAGGCTCGAACCTTCGTTCCCTTTTCTCTCGAGTTTCCGAGACACGAGAGGCCAACGGGGTGTTGAATCCTCCATATAGGTGACATGTGTCCATTGGTTTAATTCCGGGCCTACTGTGCAGTTCTGTCGCGTGTCCCTCATGCTGGCTCTCGGCACTTCGTGGCTTCATGACTTCTGAAGTTGAAAACAACTCCCTTCAACCTCCGAACTGCCAAGACATAAAATGCGATGGGGTTCCTGATCCAATGGTCCTCCCGTGACTTGGATCCAATGGATATTCATGCTCCTCATGATTTTTCCTCTCGCGACTTGGAGCACTCAATCTTTGCGCTCTCACCCTGCGAACCTCCGATTTCGTGAGATCCCTAGATCTCTGCCACTTGTTCTCCTCCTAACGGATTACTGTGATTCAATTCATAGTTTCACCATTCGTGAAGTTGAATGACATCTCTCTCCAACCTCCAAATGCCCGAAACCTCGATACGGGTGATTTCGCGACATGTATCCTCCTTCTAACTGATGGCTCAGATTCCTTCTCGATTTTGCGACTTCGCCTTTCACGATCTTGTGAGTCTTGATGTGAAGGTTTCAACCTTTCAACTCCCGAAACCATGAAATGAATTCCGCGAGTGATCCAATGGTCTGATTTCTCTCGACCGTAACTTCCCTGCTCCTCTACATGATCCGACAGTTCTCGGAACCTCGTGAATTCCCCTCAGAGAATTTCGACCGTCTAAATCTCCCTTGACGATTTCTGTGAAACGAACATAGTGCTCTTCCATGAAATTTCTCCTTCCTGCAACAACGTCGCTGCGACTCCTTACAACTCTTCAAGGCACTAGCCCTCTTCAACTCTGCGCACTCCCTGTGACAGCAGCCTTTCAACAACTTCGCTCAATTTGCAAACACTGAGACTTCACTCAGCCTGCGCACTCCTTGCATGGCTCATGTTCTTAATTTTCACTTCTGCGAGAATGAGAGTAATGTTATGTCTTCTGAGATTACAAAGATTGATACTCTGAACCCGTCAACGCACTCCTTGTGGACAATTCCACTGCACTCCTTGCAGGAAACCTCTTGCTCAGTCAGAGAAACAATTGAAATGCATTCTTTACTCTCCCTCTCTTCCGATTTCAGACATTAAATGTGAAATCAAACAATCACACATCAAAGAAAATGCATAACAGAGGGTAAACAAACATATATCAATCAGCATGCACAACACAGGAAGCAATTTAACACCATGAGTCTGAACTAAAGATTTCTTGTATTAATCCAGAACTTTTGTACATGTGTTCTTCTTTACATAGCTCTCTTCTTTACATAGCTCTCTGCTTCTTGTTCTCTCTATTCTCTATTGATGATGCTTCTAATTGTTACAATGATACAAGGGAGGGTGTCTATATCTCGTTTCCCTCCTCGCTCCTAAAACTGTCTAATCTAGAATTAAATTCTATCTACCTACATTCATTACACATAAAGGCTCCTATCTACTATGGACGAGAGAAGATCACTCAAGGTCCTTTTACAATAATACAAGCATGCCTCCACTTAATTACTTCATTAATATTTCAAAACATTTTCAAAAAATGTGCTTGGTGCTTTTCCATCTGTCTCTTATCTCTGCGTTTTCTCGCTACTAGCTATGCTTGCATGCCCTTGCGATGCTCCTGCATCATACTCCCTTGCTTGAAAATATTCATGGGCTCTTGTCCATGAGATCTCACACAATTTTTCCATGCTTTTGGATCTCTTCTTCATTTTCCCAGCTGGCATCTTCAACTGGATGTCCCTTCCACTTGACAAGGTATTCAAAGTATTTCTTTCACCTGGTCCTCTTACCAACTCTTCTGTCCAGTATGCGCTCCATCTGTGGCTTTTCTGCAACTGGCATTTGTTTTGTCCATTGAATCTCTGGTTGTTCACTACCTTATTTTTCTTCCTCATATTTATAAGGGTACAAATCTGAGACATTGAATATCGGAGAAATTCCGATCCCATCGGGTAATTCAATCTCATATGCATTCGCCCCAAATTTCTTCAAGACCTTACATGGTCCGATATTCTTCATCTTTAGTTTATTAAATGTTCCACTCAGGAATCTTTCCTTTCTTAGATGTGCCAAAATCAAATCACCAACCTCAAATTGAATTTGTCTCCTGTGTTGATCTGCTCTGCGCTTATACTCTTGGCTTGAGTTTTGCAATCGCTCCTTCACCTGGCTGTGAAGTTCCTTCATCGCTTCTGCGAAATCCTCTGCACTGGCACTCCTAGTCGCAATCTGTTCTGAATCCCTCAGCTCAGAAATTCCTCTCCGGTACATGCCATAAACAATTTGAAATGGACTATGTCCTGTGATCCTATTAAGCAAGTCGTTATAAGAAAACTCCACCTGTGGTAATATGTTGTCCCACTGACTGTGGTGTTCTGTCACCAAGCTCCTCAGCAAGCCTCCCAAACTCCTGTTCACAACTTATGTCTGTCCATCCATCTGAGGATGATAAGCTGAACTGAACGACAAGTTTATTCCCAGCTTTTTCCATAAGGTCCTCCAGAAGTGTCCCACGAACTTGGTGTATCGATCTGAAAATGTGTTCCTTGGTAAGCCATGAAGTCGAATGACCTCTTTGAAAAACAGTTTTGCAATGTGAGTTGTGTCACTAGTTTTCTGACACAGTATGAAGTGTGCCATCTTAGAAAATTTGTCTACCACTACAAAGATCGATTCAAACCCTCTTTGCATTCATGGCAGTCCCAATATGAAGTCCATGCTAACTCCATCCCACAGCCTGTCAGGTATGGGTAACGGTTGATAAAATCCTGTATTTTGCCTCTTCCCTTTTGAATGTTGACAAATTCTACATCGGTCCACGAATCTTTTGACATCTGCTCACATTCCTGGCCAAAAATATGACTCATTCAACTTTGTGAACGTCTTTTCATGACCGAAATGTCTGACCAATCCTCCACTATGTTTCTCCTTCAACAAATTCTCCCTGATGGAGCATTTTGGAATACAAAGTTGATTGCCCCTAAATAACAATCCATCCTAAATCATATATTCTATCCATTGACCTCTGTCCCTGAGAATTGGATTCTCAGCTGCTTCATGCACCTCCCTAAAATCTGGACCATCTCTATACATGTCCCTGAGATCATCAAAACCCAATGTTTTGACTCCGAACTCCTACAACAACAAACATTTCCTGCTCAAAGCATGAGCAAATTTGTTAGCAGTTCCAAAAATATGTTTAATCACAAAATTAAAGTTCTGCATGTATTCAACCCATTTTTCATGTCCTTGATTCAACTTCTCTTGTTGAGTCACAAATTGCAAAGCATGATTGTCACTGTATAAAACAAACTCCTTCGGGATTAAGTAATGTCTCCATTTCTTCAATGCCTGGATAATAGCATAGAACTCCTTGCAATACGTGGAGTATTTCACTTTCACTTCATTCAACTTCTCATTGAAGTATGCTATCGGCCTGTCTTCTTGACTCAAGACTGCCCCTATTGCAAATCTACTAGCATCACATTTTATGTGAAATGTCTTTTGGAAATCAGGAAACACCATAATTGGTTGTTCCATGATTTTCCTTTTCAGCAAATTGAAGCTTTTCTCAGCCTCTTCCTTCCAGTGAAAATATTTGTGTCTCTTCTTCACTGTGTCCATCATCGATGCACTAATTCCACTGAAATTCCTAATGAACTTCTTGTAGAAACTAGCCAATCCATGAAAAATTCGAACCTCAAAGATATTCTTCGGTGATGGCCAATTCTTAATTACCTCCACCTTATCTGGATCCATCCTCAACTTATCTGCAGAAATAACAAACCCCAAATAAATGAGCTCTGTCTTCATGAATGAGGATTTCTTCATATTTATCAACAACTTCTCTTGTTGTAGCCTTTTCATCACTGTAGCCAAATGTTCAATATGCTCTGCCTCTGTTTTACTGAAAATCAATATGTCATCCAGATACACAATGACAAGTTTTTCGATGAAATCCTTCAGGACTTCATTCATCAACCTCATGAAAGTACTCGTCGCATTCGTTAAGCCAAACGACATAACAAGCCATTCATACAACCCTTCGTTAGTCTTGAAGGTTGTCTTCCATTCATCACCTTCTCTCATACGAATCTGATGATATCCACTTTTCAAATCAATTTTCGAAAAAAATTTGGCCCCACTCAAGCAATCCATCAGATCATCCATCCTTGGCAATGTAAATATGTACCTGATGGTTATTTTGTTGGTTTCCCTCAAGTCAGTACACATCCTCCAGCCTCCATCTTTCTTTGGACTGAGCACTGTCAGAACAACACATGGACTCAAGATTTCTCTAACCAACCCTTTGTCCAACAAATCCTGGACTTGTCTTTTGACCTCTTCATTCTTCTGCGGTGTCAATCTATACGCTACTTTGTTTGGAAAACTAGCTCCAAGTATGAGATCAATTTGATGACTTATACTTCTAATCGGTGGCAACGAACGAGGTAGTTCATCCACTACTATGTCAGCGAACTCTTCCAACAGTTCCTGAACCTCTTCTGGTAAATCATCTACCCTTGTGTTGTTTAAAACAATCTTTGGCTTCCTAACCACAATGAATTGCGGTTCCTCCTTCTTCTTAACCTTTGTAAGAAGTTCCTTCCCACTCATGAGAAGTACAATGTTGCTCACTTCAGGTTTCACCTTCTTATCTTTGATTGGAAGCAACATGTGAGTTCTCACATTCTTCTCTAGGGTGTATGTGTTCTTCCTCCCATCATGAATCACATTTTTGTCATATTGCCATGATCTACCCAACAATAGATGAAAAACATCCATAGGAATAACATCACAGAGTATTTCATCTTTATACCCTCCTATTTTAAATTCAACTAAACATTGTTTAGTGACATTTACTTGATGTCCTTTTTGTAGCCATGAAACTCTGTATGGGCTTGGATGTTCAATCGTCTCCAGCTCCATCTTTTCTACCATCTCCATTGAAACAAGATTTTATGTGCTACCACTGTCCACAATGACCTTGCATACCTTGTCCTTGGTCTTGCAAGCAGTCCGAAAAAGATTGTTTCGTTACACTGGATTCTCCACCTCCTTCTTTGGCGTCAAAAGAACTTTTCGCATCATGAGTGATCTTCTGCCTTCAGCATCCTCTGCCTCAAAATTTTTCCTCTGTTCTTCAGCGATGTGAGTTTCACCACCTTCTTTCTTTTTGTCTGGACACTCATAAGATTTGTGTCCATTCTTTCCACATGTGAAGCATTTCACCACTCCACTTCTTCCTCTTCCTCTACCTCTGGTACGAGGAAAAGTGTTTGCATCAACATACTGACCTCTTTGTTCGGTATACTTCCCTCTCTGTGAACTCCCACCTCTCTCAGTTTGAGTTTGAGGTTTCTTCCAATCTTCCTTGGGTTTCTGATTTCTATCCTGGGCAACTGATTTGCCTCTGGCTTGACTTCTACCGCGGCCTATTTGACCTTGTTTTTGGCTCAACTTCTCTTCTGCCTTTAGAGCCATTTGATAAGCATATTCCACCGTTTGGATGGTCATCATGCTCATATCATCCTGAATTTTGTATCTCAAACCATTCATGTACCTGGCAAATTTTTCATCATCACTTTCACGATGACCTACCCTGATGTTCAGCCTGTAGAATTCTTCAGTGTACTCCTTTACTGTCATCAGTTTCTATCTCAAATTTTGCATTCTCTGAAACAGAGTAATCTGGTAATCCCTGGGAATGAATTTTGCCTTCATCTTCACGATCATCCTATCCCAACTCTTGATCTTCTGCTTGCCTTTGCAGTGTCTGTCAGCTAGTAGCTCATCCCACCACAATGTTGCATGTCCTTTAAGTCTTGTGACAGCATGTTTGACCTTTTTGTCTTCCTCGACATCTTCATAGTCAAAATATGTGTCCAGAGCTCTAATCTAGTCTAGAAGCTCTTCGGCATCCAGATTTCCCTCGTATACTGGAATGTCCATTTTTGCCTTAGCACCCATTCTTGCAATATCCCTAATCAGGCGTTCGTTTGCTGCATCTTCTGATGTGACCTCTTCTCCTTCATGTTCGAGCTCATTTTCACTTTTGGAATCACTAAGATCCCCAACACCGGTTGTGCACCTCTGTGTTGTCTCCATGTCCTCAAGTCTGGCGCATAGGTCACGCATCTCTCTCTCCATGGCTGGATTAGGCATCTACCTACCCCTTCTTCTTGGCATTTCCCTATCCTCTGGTGGATCGGGTGTTTGTCTGTCTCTTCTTCTCAGCACCATGGCTGGAATTTCTTTCTTGCTTTGCCTGTCTGAAGTATACAAACAGAGTCAAGCTATGATACCACTTGATGCATACCTATCGACCCTTGAGCTGATATCCGCTCACATGATTTTTCTACATGCCCTTCGAGCCAGATCGTCTCTCTCAAATTTTTTGTTGGAATCCCCTTTCAAATCGATCCACAGGTCCTTTTCCGCGGCTTGCGATTTCGCAAGTTCGCGAGTTGTGACTTCTGACTCTTCCTTTGTGATCTCGCAATACCCAAGATCGTGAAATGGGTACAACTCTCCCTTTGTCAGTTCCCTCCTTGCACGATCGTCGGCTAGACTAAGCACTAGCACCTTTCGCCTCTTGCGTCTTCGCAAGTTGAAGGCTCGAACATTCGTTCCCTTTTCTCCTGAGTCCCCGAGACGCGAGAGGTCAACAGGGTGTTGACTCCTTCGTATAGGTGATGTCTTTCCACTGGTTTAATTCCAGGCCCACTATGTACTTCTGTCACGTGTCCCTCATACTGACTCTCGGCACTTCGCGGATTCAGGACTTCTGAAGTAAAAAACAACTCCCTTCGACCTCCGAACACCCGAGATGAAAAATGCGATGGGGTTCCTAATCCAACAGTCCTCCCATGACCTGGATCCAATGGATATTCACGCTCCTCATGATTTCACCTCTCGCGACTTGGAGTGCTCAATCTTTGGGCTCTCACCTTGTGAACCTCCGAGTTCGCGAGATCCCTATATCTCTGCCACCTGTCCTCCTTCTAACGGATTGTTTTGATTCACTTCGCAGCTTCACCACTCGTGAAGTTGAATGACTTCTCTATCCAACCTCCAAATGCCCGAAACCCTAATACAAGTGATTTTGCGACACATATCCTCCTTCTAACTGATGGCTCATATTCCTTCATGATTTCCCAAGTTCTCCTTTCACGATCTCGTGAGTCTTGATGCGAAGTTTTCGACCTTTCAACTCCTGAAACCCCGAAATGAATTACGCGAGTGATCCAACGGTCCGATTTCTCCCGACCGTAACTTCCCTGCTCCTCTACACAATCTGACGGTTCTCGGAACCTCATGAATTCCCCTCAGATAATTCTGACCATCCAAATCTCCCTTGACGATTTCTGCGAAATGAACATAGTGTTCTTCCACAAAATTTCTCCTTCCTGCAACAACGTCGCTGCGCCTCCTTGCAACTCTTCAAGGCACTAGCCCTCTTGAGCTTGATTGAAAAAAAAATCCTCAAGTCCTATTGGGGAAAATTCCTGCGCGCACTCCTTGTGGAAATTCTTCAAATACTTCCATGTATTTGAGCCTCTTCGACTCTACGCACACCCTGCGACAACAGTCTTTCAACAACTTCGCTCAATTTGCAAACACTGAGACTTCACTCATCCTGCGCACTCCTTGCATGGCTCCTATGCTTAATTTTTATTTCTGCGAGAATGAGAGTAACGTTATCTCTTCTGAGCTTACAGAGATTGATACTCTGAACCCATCAACGCACGCCTTGTGGACAATTTCACTGCACTCCTTGCAGGAAACCTCTTGCTCAGACAGATAAACAACTGAAACTCATTCTTTACTCTCCCTCTCTTCATATTTCAGACATTAAATGTGAAATCAAACAATCACGCATCAAAGAAAATGCATAACAGAGGGTAAACAAATATATATCAATCAGCATGCACAACACAGGAAACAATTTAACACCATGAGTCTGAACTAAAGATTTATTGTATTAATACATAACTTTTGTACATGGGTTCTTCTTTACACAACTCTCTTCTTCTTGTTCTCTCTATGCTCTATTGATCATGCTGCTAATTGTTACAATGATACAAAGGAGGGTGTCTATATCTTGTTTCCCTCCTCGCTCCTAAAACTGTCTAATCTAGAATTAAATTCTATCTACCTACATTCATTACACATAAAGGCTCCTATCTACTATGGACGAGAGCGGATCGCTCAAGGTCCTTTTACAATAATACAAGCATGCCTCCACTTAATGACTTCATTAATATTTCAAAACATTTTAAAAAAATGTGCTCGGTGCTTTTCCAGCTGTCTCTTATCTTCACGTTGTCTCGTTGTTGGCTATGCTTGCATGCCCTTGCGATGCTCCTACATCAGTATCCCCAAATTCCCTTACAGGTTTTAATGACTTTCCCCATTATTAATTTTCTAGTTCAGTTTAAATTAGATAGTTCTTAAATGGTAGATACCTTACTAAGTTGGACTAACTATTTTTTCCTAGTGTTTCCCCTTTCTTTTAAGGTTTTCATTTTTCCTAGTTTCCTAATTATTTTAGATTTCCCATTTTTCCCTTTTTAATTAAACTCAAAAAGGCATGTGCAAATACTTACCCTTCTTCCCCCCTTTTTAATGAATTAAATTTTTAATTAGCATAAAAGTAAAACAATCATTCCCCTTTTTAAGTTTTTATTCCAAAATATTTTTATAAAACACTTTAATTGCTTACCCCCTTCTTGTCACAAGGTTAATGAATATATGTTTATTTTTATTACTATTATTATTTTTATTTTTTTTTATAAAAAGGTAAAATTTTACCACTAGCAAAGATTAGACCTAGACCTTAATTTTCGTGTTGGGAGACAATTTATTAGGGAAATTGTTTTAAAAATTTCTTATCATGTTATTCATCCTAAGACCATATAGGTTCATTCATTTATCATTAACAATGCAACGTGCCCTTCAAGATGCACTAGGTGTTCCAAGGGTGCCACTCGCCTTAGATTTTTCCCTTGCGCGATGTGTCCTTCAGGACGCTCTGCGTGCTCCAAGGGTGCCGCTCACCTCTTTCCATTTTTCTTGTGCAACATGCCCTTCGGGACACACCACGTGCTCCAAGGGTGCCACTCACCTCTTGACTGACTTGGTAGACATAAAAAAACCGTAGAGTCAATACCGCCAGGTGAACTTGTAGGAGACTAAGGACCTCTAAGTAATAAGGCCTGAGCCTTATTGCGCACCCCTTAGAATCATTGTGAGTGACTGTTGCAATCTTCCATAATGGCATCGTGGGTACTCTCGAACTAGGTAAACGTTAACCTACAGTTCGAGCCATGACGAGAGTGCTAGTAGGCTGTGGTAGGGTTGTTGTCCACACCTCTCCCTCAACATCTCTGGTAGTCGTGCGTGACCCCTCTGTAAGTTTTAAACCTGTGAAGTAAAGAAATGCATATAGATTCTTAAGCAATACATAAATTAATCAATGGCTCATACACATAGTACACAAAGATTTTTACCGGAAACCCTCAACCGGGAAAACCTTTCTTATTTTCATTATATCGAATTTCACCATTCACCATACAATATATACAATGTTTTTAGGTATTCCGTAGATACCAAAACCCTAATCCCTTAATGCGGTATTAATTTACAAATCATCTAAAAATAGCAAAATCCGCTAAAAATAGCAATATCAGCTAAAAATAGAAAAATCCGCTAAAAATAGCAAAAATCGCCCAAAAACAAATTTCGGGGCGTTGCCCCAAACACTGTGCATAACTAGGGGGGGGCATACCTGCCCCCCCCTAGGACCCCCCTAGGAAAGTGCCCGACGCACACGACAGAGATCTAGGTGAAGGGATCGTCAGATGCAGTTGTCGTATCTGACGCACCCACACACACACACATGCAAAGAATATAACACACACCCAACACCCTCTACTCCACATGTGAGTCTAGTCGGCAAGCTATCATCAACCTGCATCATCAACGAATCATGTCAAAAATATATCCATAGTCATATTGTCTAATCAGATGAACTAATATCACATATATAACAATCACAGCCCAATAGTTCATTCCCAGAATCGATCTGGAGTCCAAGGGGTTCCATCGATGCCTCTGCACCCTCGAGGTATGAAATCCTTCACACTCAATAAAACCGATTCAATATCACATGTCTATGTCAATGCAGTAAAACAGCATGACATCAACCCATAACGCCTCATAATCAAAATCAATGTTTTAATAGAATAATAATCTGGATCACTTGCGAGACAGTGTCCTCAAAGAATAAGGTCGCTCAATGCGCAAGAGTGGGATGCTACAACCTTGGTATCTTTTGTCGAGTTTTGAATACCCAATAATTATGTATGTTCTTTTAACTTTCTTGTCTTTATTAGACCAAGTAAAAGTTGAGCTTGTACTATTACTGATTCATCTTTGAAAAAATTATTATACATAATCTTAGTTTGATATCTTATATAATGATTAGCTTATTTCTTCCCAAATTTTTCATTATCAACATTTTCTAATATTTCATCATCAATGTTGATATATTCTCCTACATATTTCAATTTAAAGTTTATATTAAAAAACAAAATCCGAACATAAATTCACTAAACTATATACAAGTGTTCATCTTGCATTATATAAATTCATGTACATAACTGTAGGTGATTCAACTTCTTGTTCAATTTTGGTTTCACCGACTTCATAGACGTTATGAGACAAATATATTTATGCCTTTTGTAAAAAACCAAATCCAAATTACAATCAATTATATTAAACAATAATGTAAATTTGAATTCTATACTTTTAATATAGACAATATGTACATGCATACATGGTTGGACTTCTTCTTGTTGAAAATCTCTATTTACATCATCATCGTTTCTTTCTTTAATATTTTCATGTTCTCATTTCTTTCTCCAATAATTCTCTTTCCTTTGTTCGTTATGGCGAGTCTTGTCTCAAGTGCAAATTTTTTTATCTTTTGCAAACTTTTGTTGCCCATGACTATAGTTATCTGTAAAAGTTTTTTAAAAAATCAACATTTCAGAATAGTCTCAGAAAAACTTCATTGTCACAAATTTTTTTAAAAAATAATATCAATAATTTTATGTTCAACAAAGCATTCACCTTGAAAAAATGTTCAACAAAGCCTTCACCTTGAAAAAATATTCAACAAAGCCTTCACGTTGAAAAAATATTCAACAAAGCCTTCACCTTGAAAAAATGTTTAACAAAGCCTTCAATATATAAATTGTTATTCCAATAAAAACTTGAACTTCAAAAAAATATTTTTTTTTATATTCAAAACATCAACCACCTTGTTCAAAACAAAGAAAAAGATGAGTCAAACTTTTTCTTAGGGTTCCACATATGAAAAACCAYGAAACRAGTGAGTGAATTGTGTTAAATTGGTTCGACTAAAAGTGTATTTATAAGATTTGGCRACAACTGAAACRAAACRACAWAATTCTCTCACCGCCTTCCGGCCRAAATATTAYTTTTCAGTTGAAAAGCGAGGAAACCATTTATTTTCGACGAATTTTGTTAGAAAMATATATTTCAACCGAAAAAAATATTTTTCGGTCGAAAACCTATGAATGGGAYTGTTTGTAGGAACCTGATAATTCCCCCCATCYTAGTTGAACTTTGGAGGTTACAGAKTCCTTAAAATACTCATAATTTAKTTTTGAAACTGATATCARCATTTACAAAATTGAAGCTACTTTCAATAGATATAATTTMTTTTCATTTTCATTATKTTTTRTCTAATTTTATTTAATTTTATAAAAAAATCACCCCATAATATTTTCAGGTGACATTGTGATTCAGTGAAATGAAGTATCCATATCTATAAAAATACAAAGTGGAAAATTTAGTAACAATTATATTCAAAATCCTTAAATTGTTCTCTTCAAAAGGGTATTTTTAGATTTTACTTTTAAGTAAAAATTAATATAGATACAAGGTGGGGGAAAACATGTATTTAAAATCTGCAACTTTTTCATTTTGGTCAACATCACAAAATGCTAGAAATTATAATATTTATCTGTTAGTTTCAAAATTATAGTCATAAGAAAATAGAGTCTCTGTAGATTGTTCCCGTATATTTCATTTGTAAAAACCAAAAGTTTAATAATAGATACATTGTTGGGAGGGGGAGGGATAACTCATTATCATTCCTTTCTTTTTTAAGGAACATATTGTGAATCAATTACCAAATTGACATATCAAATCTCAATAAAAATAATTTGAAAAATATGCAGTAGAAAGCTAAGAAAATTCTTCACAAGTTTTGTTTTTACTGTAAAGTGAAGTTCTAAATAATAAAAAATACTTTTGTATACCGAAAGTTGAAGAACTTGTGAAAATATAGATTTTTTTCTCATAAAACAAGCAAAATAGACACCCATCTTCATGATTTTACCCTAAATTTAGTTGTCTTACCCACTCAGGAGACGAATTCCTTGACATTGTATTGCGATATCTCCTAGTATTCTCCACTAACCTTTCTAACCATTCAATTAAAATAATCATAAATGCACCAAAGAAAATCTCATGCAACTCTGTGAACACATACCATTGTGACCATTGTTTGTCTCTCATCCGAGGGTTTCTATTCTCTTTTTGAAAAAAAAATATTGTTCCCTCCTTTCTAACCATTCGATGATCTCTCTCTTAGTTGGCCTCCAAAACGTTCCCTCAATCATATATTTCGGGTCTCGACAACAAAACCATTTGTTGGTGCATGGTTGTAAGAGCCTAGTTTCTAATTATCTAACCAACAAAACCCTTCATATACTGACCCTTTCAACATCACCTGCAGGCATGTGAAGTATTACCCAAGGTATATACTGAGACTACATGAACCAATTTTCTACAGGGAAAAGGGGATGTGAGGTCATCAACATGTTCATTGATACTTATATACCCTGTGCACAATTTGTATGTATCTTATCCCTTGATTAATTAGTAAACTCAATTATACAACACCGTTATAATGCAAATTGCAACATAGATTATTCACTGGAACATTCATCACTATTGCACATCACTCACATAACAAACATTGATAGATATAATCATGCATAAACAGAACATCCATGAATGATCACATAAAAATACACATTCAAAAAAATAATTTAATGTGGTTCACCCAATCCTTGGGCGACATCCACAATGACTAGATTCTTTATTATTCTTCATGCACTCATCTCAGGCTTACGCATTGCACTACAATATATACATAATGATATCATTCCCCATCCTTCCTAGCCACTTTGCAGTGAATCTCTATAAAATCTCCCCTAAACCTTCAGACATAGACTCTCTTTCATTCTCAGTGTATTATCACACCCTCATATTTTTTCAGCTGCCTAACAACCAATTCATTCTCTCTTTTTCAACAACCTATTATTTCCCAACCCATTACATATTTATACACATAGTTTAGGGCTCAAAAACCTAATAGCTTATCCCAAAACCCTATGACAACTCATTATGACTCATTGCAACTCATGACAACACATAGTTCATGTGACATTTTCCTACCTTCGCACCTCCATGATACTTTTCCTTTCATTTCTATTTCATTTTTCTTTTCCTTCTTTTTCACCTACATGTTTCTTTTCCTGCTTTATGTCCTTTCTTTATATTCTTATGCGCCACAAAATGAGATTTTATTGCGCACTCCAACATCGAATGCTCCTTTACTATGCACTATTATCCCAAATGTTCCTTCACTACACATCTTCTCAATCCTTAGGATATTTCTCAAAATTTCTTCTAAAACGCATGTCCAACACCTCTTGGTATTAATCTTTGGGTATCCTTCTAGTTCTCTCTCCTCTAGAACCTTCTTGAGCTTCCTCTGCTCTCTCTCGATTTTGATCCTACTCACACTCTTCTAATAACTTCTATTGTTCTCCTCTCTTCCAATCCTTAGCTGGAAGTATCTTCAACATACTTGTTGAAAGATTCTTTATACCACAAGATTCTCCTTTCTATCTTCTCTGTCACAACTCTATTGGTTGTAAGGGCTGCTCATCATTACCCTTTATCCTTTTTCTGCTACCTGATTTTTTTTTCCCAACCAGAGTTAATTATAAAAAATAAATACCTTCAAGATGTGTCCTATGATCTTGTATTCCATATTCTCTCTTGCTTCTTTGTTGAAATGGCTTCAATTCTCCATAAATTTACTAAGAAATTTATATATATCCAATTATTGTTTCTTCTTTCCTTCTCAATCCTACTCAAGATTCCATATACTAAAATTTCTCTCTTGTTATGTACTTCATACACAATTCCAAAGATCATATACTGTGCTCCGATACCAAAAATGATGACCTCCCGACCTTAATCCCACATATGAATATTTTAAATTACTTACTCCGTGCAACTCCAGGATTTGGAACTATTTGAAAACATTTTATTTGGGATCATAATCATCTCTCATTATCTGAAAAAGGGAATTTAATAAGCGCTTCATGAATCGACGATGTCTTCCTTTTTTTATCCATTCAACACGTGTTAAATCCAATCCTTAACCCTTCAAATACTAGGCACATAAATCTTCATAATTCTTTGGATTTATACTTGGCCTGTGAATTAAAACCCCACTATTGATCTAGATTTTAACGGATGCTTTAGATATCATTTCACCATGAAATGGATTGTCCTTCTAATAGGATGGGTCTTATTTAATATTAATCTGATGCAATTGTTAAATATGGCCCTCAAAATTTCCCTTTCAGACTCCTAATAAATTGTAGCGCCCTCAATACAGGCTCCAATGAACTAGTTCACTTCCTTCATTCTATGTGGTTGATTTGATATTGGAATTAATCTCCCTCATTCATCAGGGTTTCTCCTTCTTTGAATATCCTCCATCTATCTCCTCCTTCTCTTATAATATTTCCCATCGATCGGATAATATTTCATTAACTTATCAAGTATCAATATCCACTTTTGATATTCAACAATCTATGATCATTAATGGATCGTCCTCCGTTGTTGATCTCCCATAATCAACGATCACAAGTATACCACATTTATTATACCATTATTTTACTTTCCATGGATTAGTCACCATGTTTCTTTATCTGAGTCATCGATCTATTCAACTCTGAATAGATCTCAACCGAATATCGATGTCCTTTTTTGTCTAAATGTTCTGACGATCGATGACTCTAATAGTCATCTAGGTGCTACCACCAGTCCTTCCCTCAACCATAGATTTGGTTAACACGAATGTATCTGGACCATTGGTCATATTTTTACTTCACCTTCTTCAGACATCTAGATGAGCGCTTTAAATAGTGCCATGTGGAATCCTCAAAACCATTGAAATATTTTCCCTAAGAAGCAATTAGGACCTTTGATCTGCTTGTTCCAAGGTGTAACTAGGACTGTTGATATTTTTAATTCTATGATCGATATTCATAATTGATTAGACCTCCTTTCATTGGAGTTTTATACCAACTAATCACTCTGATACACTAACTACGATGGTCTTCATACTATTATATTAGACTCCAAACTCAGGATGAATGTTGGTCATTGATCTAGATAGACCTCTATCTAATATCCAATCTCGACCGTCCATTCTTAACATACAAAAGAAAAATATGGATTCTCAATTCAATGGTCACGACTGATATGACAAATACTATTTATCCTCTCCTACAAAGGGATTTAACTTCAATTCTTCAAAGGGAATTGACCCACAATTCTTCTATGCACAAAAAAAGGAATTTAATCTTTGTTTCTTCCCTATCCTGAACCGATCTAACATAAATTTTGGATCATTTATTGTCCAATGACCGATGATAAAATATCATGATCTGTCCTCCTTTGAATAAGGTTTTAACGATGATTCGACCTGTAGCTTGCAAACACAATTCTGCATAGTTTGATATGGGATTTAATAATTCAATACAGGCATAATTCCTTAACAAAAGAGATAATTGGATTCATGCTGACACAGAGAGATCACAAAACACACGATTCTATTAATGAATCTTTGTACATAATTTAATCAAGGCCCTTCTTTCTTCTTGGCCCAATTTACATTTGATTTCCCTCCGATTATCCCTTTTTCCACACTTGGCCCTTCACTCACAATCTTCATATCCTCTCTCTATGTATAATTATCGACTCTGACATCCTATTTCCCATAGGATTACAAATTATACAAGGAATAATAATATTCTTGATATGTTCAGATCCACAAAATCCTCAATAAATCTCTAGGATCCTTTAGATCCACAAAATACTCAACCACTCTAAAAATATCTCTTTATCCCTACGTTCTCTCTAGGTATCCATTCTCTTGAAATTTGTAAAACAAGGAAGATTTAATTATAAAAAATCTTAATTCAACAAAGCCTATCTTACACAAGACTTATAGAACTCATTTAAAACATAGAAATTACAATAATTCAAGCTTTAAATGACCCACTCCCTTAGTAAATTCAAAGACCCCAGGACTAATCAACAAGGTTGATGTTGGAGGGAAAATGATCCTACATCAATACTCTTTCAAAAGATGGCGCTTTTCGAGTTACTTTATGGGCGACCATGCCAGACGCCTTTGAGTTGCAATTGGATTGAGGATAGGGTTCTAGTGGGACCAGAAGCAATCCAAGAAATGGAAGAGAAAATGAAAAGAATAATACAAAGGGTCAAAGAGGCACAGGATCGATTGAAGAGTTATGTCGATGTGCACTGTGTAGACCGTAGTTATGAAGTTGGCGATAGAGTCTTCTTGCGGGTAAAACCGCATAAGAATTTGATCAAGTTTGGAAAGGGAGATAAACTCTCTCCTAGGTTCATGGGACCTTTTGCGATTGTGGAGAGAAAGGGGCCCGTGGCCTATCGACTAGCCTTTCCTGATTCTTTGAGGCGTATGCACGATGTTTTTCATGTATCTATTTTGAGATGCATTTCTTACAGGTATCAGACGAGGGGGCTCTCATAGATGATCCGATCCACATCCCATATTGACGCATCTGAAAGCTACAGTATCAAACAGTAGATCAGGTCAAGGTCTAGTGGGACAAGTATAGTCCGCACTCGATGACATGGGAGGACGCATATGATACGCACCAACAGTTTCCATTTTTGTTTGATAGATAGACTTATGACACTGTGATACACATTATTTCGGCACTTATATACAGTGAAACTTCAGGACGATTTTTAGACCAAGAAGGGGTGTATGTAATATCCTGCTCTTGCGTGCACTGAGCAAGATTATTATTTGAGGACACCTTCTTGCAAGTGATCCAGATTATTATACTATTGGCAGTTGATTATGATTATGAGGCATTATGGATGTGACTATATTTTATTTTGTTGTATTGACTTAGATAGGTGCTATTGACTCGGTTCTCCTGAGTGTGTAGGATTTGGACCTCGAGGATGTTGAGGCATCGATGAAACCCTTGGACTCTGGATCAAGTCAATGAGTGGACTATTGGGGTTTGATTTTTGTATATATGACCTATGTGCATCTGATTAGATTTAGATGTTATGATTATGGATTTTATTTCTGACATGATTCGTTGATGATGCAAGCTGACGATAGCTTGTTGACCAGACTCACATGTGGAGTAGAGGGGTCATGCACAACTACTAGAGACGTTGAGGGAGAGGTGTGGACAACAGCCCTGCCATGTCCTACTAACACTCTCATCATTTCTCTAACTGTAGGTTAACGATTACCTAGTTCGAGAAGACCCACGATGTCGTGAGGGCAGACTATGACAGTCGCTCATGATGATTCTAAAGGGTGCGCAATAAGGTTTGGGCCTTATTCCTTAGAGGAACTTAGTCTCCCACAAGATCACCTGACAGAGTATTGACTCTAGGGGTTTTTTATGTCTACCAAGTAAGTCAAGAGGCGAGTGGCACCCTTGGAGCACGTAGTGCGTCCTGAAGGGCACGTTGCGCAAGGGAAACATAATGAGGCGGGTGGAACCCTTGGAGCACCTAGTGCATCCTAAAGGGCACGTCACATTTTTAACTAAAAAGTGATTAAACCTAGATGGCCTTAGAATGAATAATGTGATAAGAAATATTTAAAAATAATTTCCCTAATAAAATGTCCCCCAACCTAGGAAAATCAAATCTAGGTCTAAGTGATACTTCTGATAAAAAAT
>ML798375.1:206737-219051 GCA_009831015.1 Picea engelmannii | reverse complement strand
TTGGGGATTACATTTTTAACAAAAAGGAAATAATTGTTTTGTTACTTATGCTAATTAAAAATTTATTAATTAAAAAGAAAAAGGGGGGGAAATGTAATTTCCTGCACTTGCTAATTTGAATTTAGATAAAAAGGGAAAGAGGGCAATTAAAAGAATTAGGAAACTAAGAAAAAAGGGGGAAACATAAAGAGAAAGGGAAGCATAAAGAAAAAGAAGAATGACTAACTTAGTTAAGAATCTTTCCTTTAAGAACTTTCTATATTGAACTCGACTAGTAAATTAGTAAGGGGGTAAGTCATTAGAATGTGTAAGGGAATATGGGGACACCTAGGAGAAATTCTAGGAATGCTCTTAGGTAGGTGAGTGAAATAGGGGTAATTAAATAATTAATGAATTTAATTTGTGGTGCAACGAAGGGTATGGGTGACACTTGTACGGGGAGGATTTTTTCGAATTAAATTATTGAACTTTAAATTAAATGGGAATTTCGGAAAGAAAGGACTTAGAAAATCTATATAAAGGAGGGAGGAGGAGGAGGATGGATCTCTTCTATTATGCGTAATGTTACGCTGCAGAGTTTTAGACTTGATGGACTTATCTTATGGTAGTTGGGATACCCATCTCGGTGAGGAGTGGTAGCTCGGCCTTGCGAGGAGAGCTAGGAGTTAGTTGTTTTATGGTTTAGTGTGCATGGCCCTTTTTCGGCTCGGGGGGATAAGGGAGAATAAGTGTACCCCTAGCAATGTTTGGGAGGTACCGGTGAAGTCTCATCAGTCGGCAAGCGGGAGCTACACGGAGCATGAGAGACAACGACTCAGAGCTATCACCTTGCACTATGGTACGCTTGATTTTATTCTACTTGGTAGATTATTATTGACCTTATGCTTTCATTTATGTACTTTTAACTTTGTAAAGAAGGCGTTTGACTTAGCATTTTAATTGAGAACTTCAATTCCACATAGCCTGAAACTCGCTTCTTGACTTGATTCCCTTGGCATTCGATCCCTAAATATTGTGATTGTCCTATTGATTTTACTGATTTGTTGTGAAGAGTTGTGCTTCTTACATCATCCTCATTCCTAGTTCGTCAGTCCACGCCTGAGAAGTCGGCCAGGAGCGGAAACGACGATCGTCACCTCGATGCATAGCGACCTATAGATTGTAATGCACTGATTTTCTATGCATGGATGATGAGCGAAGGATCTTTTTTCCTAGCTCTCTACCCCTATTGATTGTTCCTGGTTGATGGATTTCCTTACGCATTACTTATGTGATTGTGTATCTCTTCCTTCCACGATCCGCTTATTACCCTCTGTGTTTGATGAAATGATCTCTGTGTTTTTAATGAAATGTCCTCTGAGATTTTAATGAAACATCCTCTAAGTTTTAATGAAATTTCCTCTATGTTTGATGAGATGATCTCTGTATTTTTAATGAAATGTCATTTTTGTTTTTAATGATTTTTCCAACAAATTTACTGTGTGGTTTTTATACATTTGGTCTGCCTTTTCTCTGCAAATTTTACCTTATGTTTTTACTCCTCTGGCCTGCAATTTTACCTCTGGACATTAATATTTTTGATGAATTTAGCTTGTGTAGTTTCCCACTCGAATGATAGTTTATAAATTATTTTGAATTTTTTTTTTTTTTGTGTAATGGTTGGAGATATTACTTGGGATACTCTACAATCTTCCCTTTTTTTTTTACTACAATCGTTACCCTGTTGAGTGCAATTTCGAGGCATGGCATTTTTATTTTTATTGTTTTCGACTGCGATTTTTATTAACAAACTCAACAATAGAACTGTGTTTTATTTTTAACTATTGGACTACGATTTCCTTTTCATTTTTATTGGTTTTAAGGGTGAATTTTTTCCCTACATTTTTCATACACCTGGCTGGCGTTTCTTTTCTCTGCAAAATTATATTACAATAAAACAGAATTAAACCAACAAACATGAGGTTAAACTCAACGATTTCCTTCCCCTTTTGACCATGGCGTTTCTGTGTCTGGGCATCTGTTTTTATTGTCTCGGCATTCTAAATGTTAAACCCAGTGTTTCCATGCCTGGGAGTTTTGTTTTAATGTCTGGGTGAGCGTATTAGGGCCTGGGTGTTTGTATTGGTACATCACTGTGGTTTTAGTTTCCTTTTGGACAACAACCTTTCACCATTGAATAATTTCATTTTAATTTCATCCTACTGGGCAACGAATTTACAGTCAGGGTTCCTTTCAAATGGACAACGAATTTGTTTTTATTTGGTGGATGTTACATATAGTTCCATTTCTATATCCATGCATAAATTCATAGTCAAACATAAAATAATTATACTTTCCTTACCCATCTATGCCATACCTTTTCGGTCGCATTGGATGGTTGATGGTAGTTTTTATTGATACTGTTACTTGAGTTAATGGCCCCCACACAAATATTAAACAGTCTGTGATCTTGGTTTATAGACAGCCCCTTTCACAACAACCCTCTAATATGTATGATAGAAAATTTTAATAGATATGACAGAGTGTCTGAATGTGTAGCGTTTCCCATAAATTGTGGGGCAACAGTTACTGCGTTGTAGCGGTTGTTGTAAATAGATGTGGACAGAGTTTAATAATAACTGTGTGTAATTATTTCTTGTGGGTGGTCGGGTGTGAATGGGGATTCAATATATTGTTGATAGCATCTGGATTTGGCATATGACGGGTTAAATGTTGTTGACAACATCATAATTATTATGAATAGAGTTGAATAGTGCAGCTTTTAGATATTGATGATATCTTTTCAATTTTCGTTGCCATCATTTCAATATTGATGATATTTTTTAAATAAGCATTTAATTTATTGTAAATTGTAGACTTGTTAATTTAGATTGTAAATTATTGACAAATTGTAAATTAGACTTGCTAAATTAGATTGTAATTAATGTTAAAATAGATTGTAATTATTAACTAATTTAGACTTGATTAATGGTTGGGTTGTTGGCAAAGTCGTGTATTAGCTTGCACTTTTCTTCGAATGACGTCATCCTGCGTCTTGACGATCGGTTGCCTCAGGTGTGGGTGTAGTCCTCTTGTCACTCACTCATCTCCTAGCGAGTTGGATTCATCTACATTCCTTGGTCCAGATAGGGTATGTAGCACCTGGGTTATATTCATGCCTATCACCTTAGCACGACATGATTCATGATGAGGGGATCATTGCTTTCCCTAAGAGATAGAGGCGAATGATAACTTGGTTGGGGTCTGTGCTTTCTGTGTGGCTGTTGTTGATTGTTGTAAGTTTGCTTTTGGTGCATGGGTTGAACGCATTCATGCATTTGGTTGCGTGCCATCGAGGTTCTAGTTAACTGGTCATCAAGGCCTTTGTGTCAGGATGGGGATGTTTTCCCTTAGCTTGTAGGCATGATCATGTTTGTGTCGGGCGGGTAGTTGTTCCTCCTTGTTGTTTACGCATGTTTCACCCAGTTCCTCTTGTGCCAGTACGTGGAGTCATAGTTGTTTGTTGCCTATTCTATGGGCATGGTGCTCACCGTCATATGTGTTGTTTAGCTGTAATCGTTGTTTTCGTCTTGTTTTAAAAAAAAAAAAAAATCACTTTCTGCGTCGCTTGTAGTCATAACGAATACAGTCATTACACGATTGTCTTTGTGCCTTCTTATGCTGAGTAGCTCTGCGTTTTGTTGATTATCTTTGTGCTTCATTTCCGTGTTTTCTTGGTATATCTCAGTGCATTGTTTGGTATCATCTCTACAATTTAATGTTCTATCCCAGTGCTTGTTTGATCATTGACAATGATTTACAAATCTATGGACTTCCATTTAATGAGTAGTAACAACATTTTTCTTTAATACATTTTGATTACAAATTTACCCCTACAATTTTACCTTGGTGAATCTGTTTTGTGATTTTAGCATGATATCCTTACCACTGCAATGTAACCACTGCTATTTTACCCCTATGATGTTTGACTTTGTGCACCAATTCTAGAAATCCATCTTTTACTAAACAACAATGGAAATCTATGACAACGAATTCATAATTATCTGCATCTATGAGTTTAACAATCATTTTATGACAACAATTTTATAGACATTTCTAATGGGGATTTTATTTTCATGGTATGACGGATATTTTATTTTTGGAATGAAAGCAAAATTATATTTCTGCTATGACATCGATTCATATTAATTGATGGTTAGGTAGCTAGAGAGGTAGTAGTGGGGGCCCAGAGGGCCCATAGTGATAATAGTGGAGGCCATTCAATTTAAGGTGGACTAGGTCCACTATATTATTAGATAAGTCCCACTATGGTAGTTAGATATAATAAATGGGTAGTTAGATATAATAAATGTAAGAGGACTTCTTAGAAGGTTCTACTTCTAGAAGATTATTCTTCTAGAATTTTCTTAGGTGATGGTAGCACTATATAAAGATGTTCAAGAAATGTAATGGGATGTGAAGAGAGTATTGTATTTGGAGTGGTATCTCAATAGGAGGATTCCCCCTTGAAGAGGTAAGTGAAAAAGAGAGGATCCCTTTGATAATGGGATCCATTGCATGGTGTTTCCCTACCTCAAGGATTTGGTAATAATATAGTGTGGTTTCTTATATCTTGCTTTGTGGATCTATTGTGTATTAATTTTTTTGGGTGATTATATTTGTAAATATATTTAGGTTCTTAACAAGTGGTATCAGAGCACTTTCCTTGGCAGACATTGTGGGCAAATATTTTTTATTTTTGCAGATTCTTTTTTTGGAGTAGTAAAAAAGAGGGTCATGGCATTATAGAAAATTTCGGTATATTTCAATGAAAATTTTGCAGACACGGGTTGTATCCCTAATTTCCTCTCATAAAAACACCCAAGTTTAAAAAAACATCATCTGAAACGGAGTCCGGGAAGTCAAGATATTAAAGTTCTAAAATCTGCATTTTTTTAGGGTTTTTTCTGCAGACGGCGGCGTAATTTTTTTTATTTCTGTAATAGTTGGAGACCGAATTTCTCCAAAAAAATTACAAATCTGAGTTCCTCTCACAATTTCACCCAATTTCAAAAAACAAATCAGCCGAAACAGAGTCCGAGAATGAAGTTATGAGCATTTTAAATTCAACAGTTTTTTAGGGTTTTTTCATAAAAAGCCGTGATTTTCTGTCGTAACTTATTGTCCTATTTTTTGGGTTTATTCATGACGGATGTAGGACCGAAGACTTCATAGGGTGATCATATGGATATTTCCTCTCAAAACATCAAATAAATTCTATAAATTACTGAAGCATTCAAATCTCAATTGTATGACATATTGGATGTTAGATTGCATGACCTTGGAGATGGGCTCAATGATAATTTTCGTAGTATTCAAGATTCATTGGATAACATGCATGAAATATTTATTATGTTGGACATCAGGGATGAATATAATCAAGAAATATATGTTTGGTATGATTTTGAGGCTAATTTTGATGATTGGTATATGGATAGTTGTCATTTCTGGGATGAAAACCACTTCCATATTTTATTTGATGACTCTAATACAACTTCTGTAGAGAACATCAATGTGACAGATTGAGAGCCAATGATTATTACCAGTGTCCATCCTGCATATTATACAATGGTATTATTCATTTCATATTATGCTATGACCCTTTTCCACTATGTGGATGGATCCATGTGACAGGTGTCAGTCTTTGGAGCATCGTTTTGAGTTGGTTATTGGGTTCCAAAATATTCCATGGGGAGTTCACATGAGCACTTGGACATGGGACCCGAGATTACAATGGTGGTTGGACTGCTTCAGTATGGTGGATTTCCTTTCTACATGGGACCTTAGTTCTCTAGTCTTCTTCATCATTATGGTCCACAATTATCCATGGGACCCTGGTATATTGTTGTACATCAAGCGTTGATGACGACGCTTTCATAAGGGGGATGGAATGTTAGGTAGCTAAAGATGTAGTAGTGGGGGCCCAGAGAGCCCATAGTGATAATAGTAGAGGCCACTCAATGTAAGGTGGACTAGGTCCATTATATTATTAAATAAGGCCCACTATGGTAGTTAGATATAATAAATGGATAGTTAGATATAATAAATGTAATAGGACTTCTTAGAAGGTTCTACTTCTAGAAGATTCCTCCTCTAGAATTTTCTTAGGTGATGGTAGCACTATACAAAGAGGTTCAAGCAATGTAATGGTATATGAAGAGAGTATTGTATTTGGAGCGGTATCTCAATAGGAGGATGCCCCCTCGAAGAGGCAAGTGAATAGGAGAGGATCCCTTCGATAATAGGATCCATTGTATGGTGTTGCCCTACCTCAAGGGTTTGGTAATAATATAGTCTGCTTTATTCTATCTTGCTTTGTGGCTCTATTTTGTATTCAGTATTTGTGGTGATTATATTTGTATATATATTCAGGTTCTTAACATTGATTGACAACGATATTGTAGTTGCATTATGACTGTAATGGAAACGATTATGACAGTGTGATGGCAGTGACTATCACTGTGTATTCGCAACGTTTGTGACTATGCATTGGTGGTGTTTTGTGATTGTGTTTTAGTTGATCTTTGGTGACGGTGTAAACATTGTGCTGTAATGATTGATAATATCAAAGGATAGTGATTTGAAGGATTATGGTCAACAATTTAATATGCAATGTGTGACTGTGATTTGATTGTTTTTGGACAACAAGGCCATATATCAATTCTACTATTAATATATTTTATAAACAACAATAACCTAGACAACATTATCATTGTGTTCGGGTTAGACAACAATTACCTCTGTGTGTTGTGTAGACAATGACTTCATATCTAATGGACAACAAATTGCTAGATAGACTTTAATATAAATAGCGATGTTCTAGTTATTGTATAGTTGTGAATTTATATTCATTATATGACATGGATTTCATAATTGAATAGGGTCGTGATTTAACAGTAATAATTTAAACAATGATATCTCTTTGCACATTAATAGGTTTGCTGACATTGTTTATCACAGCGAAATTTATTGTATATCACTGTGAAATTTATTGTATATCACAATGAATTTGACAACATTTAATTATTGTTGCCATCAATAGTAATACACACTTAGAGGGCATTGATATATAATGTAATAGTAATGGATAGTAATATGATTATGGGACAACGACCTCATTATTAATAGTTCCTTTAAACATGGAATGTGTGCGTTATTAAAATGTCTGGAATGTTTGCGTATGGAACGTATGGAATATCTCTGTAATTTCCAAACCATATATGTCCGCATTGTAATATGGAATGTCTTCAAATTCAATGGATACCATAACCCTAAATATTAGACAACAAATGGGATTGTTGAGCCGGCCAAGCGAATTTACCACTGCGTCTTTTAATGGCAGTGAATCCTCTTTTTTGGGGTTTCTAGCACGCCATAATTGTGCATTAATTAAACTGACAAACAACCAGTGCCTTATTTATTTTGGGAAATGATGTTAACTCTAGCTTGGAGTTTTTAACAAAGGTACAACAACAAGATCAGACATCCTCTCATCCTTGATTACTGTTGACAACAATTTTAGTAATTTTGACATTGATTTTCACTTTCATTGCTAATTAATTCTGTAAGAGATGGATTTCACTTTCAATTAAATGATGGCATCCACTTGGATTTCACATTTTGTTCACCCTTTAATCATAAGTGATGGTAGTCACCTTCATTGTTATTAATTATAAATAATGATATTCACCTTCAGTGTTCTTATATTCATAAACGATGTCATTCTTATTGTGCTAGAAACCCAACAAAAGTTGTTGACGAACCTTAAGATATAATGTTTTAAACTTGTACCATGTGGCTTATGGTTGTATTCACCTTAAGTACACCTTCAATGCCTTATGGTTGGGGCAATCCCCCTTGTCACTGGTGGAATGGTATGTTACCCTTTTAAAAAGAATGCATCACCTTAGGTGGTCACTAACTTGGGTTAACTCATGCGTTGATGTATGGATTAGTAAATAAAGTCGTTGCACCAATAGTAATGGATATATGAAAGTGCATGCAAAAAACAAAAATTGCAGTATCCACAATGATAGTAATAGATGGATTGCATGCGTCGAGTTCAATGAATGATGCCTTCTCCCTGAGCCTAAATTGATGCTTGTTGATTGTGGTTTAGATTTTCTTGTTGATGAAGGAGCATCACTCCATGCCAGCAATGTGCCAGCCAACCAGCACATTCGAAGCATGCATTCAAGGAAGGGAGGCACCAGCCCTCATGTTTTTCAAATGTGAAATTGTATTAAATATTTGTAAGGTCGTAGAGCCCAAAAGCTATGCATATGCATGGGATTAGATGTAGGAGGCATTTAATGGTTGTAAGGTTGATATCTAGCTCTGATCTGGACTAGACAGCCATTTAATTGTGAATTCAATGTAATTGAATAAGAGTAGGTGAGATGGAGGGAAGAGCTCAAAGAGCCCCCTCATGTAAAAAGATCTTAGATCTTATTTTGTAAGGAGAGTGGGAGAGAAGAGAGTCAAGAGATAGGAGAGCTCTGTGAGATTTAGAGTGGAGGAGAAAAGGAGCCGAGACTCTGTCAAAGTATGAGCTCAAGAACACCTTGTAAAGGAGGCATTTCATATTAATATAAAGAGCAAATTTCCTACATGAGTTTTTGTGTGTCTTTATGTGTTTATGAATGTCTTTGTGTGTTATTTATATGTTGTAGATGTATGGTTAGGTATGAATTTGTAGGGACAGATAGGTTCTGCTATCTGTGGGTTCTTTGATTTCAAGTTTGGGGTTCTTTAAGGCTTCATGCCAAGAGGGTGTGACAGAACGCTACGGGTTCTGGAAGCCAGTGCATAGATGCACTCCTAAATTCTGAGGAATTTGGGAAAGGATGTGCCAGGAGGGTGCATCTACTGAAGTCTTAGGATCAAGAAGGAAACCCCAAGGTTTTTGAACACCTTGGAGGTAGGATTGTGCAGAAGAGGGCACAGGATAGAAATCAAAATCACTAAGGATTCTGGAACCTCTGCCAAGAGGGCATTGAGCACATGCACAGAGTGCAGAGGAGAAATCCATTGTGGGTTCAAGGAGAAATTAGAATCACTGAGGATTCTGGAATCTCTGCTAGGAGGGCATTGAGTAGGTACTAGAGTGCACAATAGAACTCTGGTTTGAGTTCAGAAAAGGGACAGGTTTACTGAGGAGACTCTGCCAGGAGGGCATTGAGTGGATGTGCAGAGTGCACAAAAAATAACTCCTTTGAGTTATGGAACAGAGAAGAGTCCAGGAGAGGATCTTCACAGGGTTAGTGAATACCCTGCAGACTTGGAAAGGAGTTTCTTGAGCAAGAGATTGCCAAGAGGGCATCAAATTGTCCATCTGAGGCAGAAGAAAGAGTTAAGTCCCTTAGAGGTCTGAGCAACAGAGAAGCTTAGGACCGATAGCACCTTCATTCATGCAGAGACCCTATAGGAATCACATATTTCAAGGAAACATTTCAAGGTTTCAGAGAAGAGAAGCTCAGGAAGTAAAGTACTTTTGAGCACAAGAGTGACAACTACAAGGAGTGCAGAGGTCGAAGAATCGTTCGAGGATTCAAAGAGGACAAAGCTCAGGAGGAGAAGCACTTTCGCACACAGGCCATAAGCCGAGAGGTGGCAGAGGCTAACGAAAACCCTTTGGAAGGTTTGAGTTCGAGAAGCTTAGGAGGGGAAGCACCTTCAAGAATGCAGACAAAAGTCATGAGCGCAGGCTTCACAACAGAAGAGAAGGAAGTAAAGGCCGAGGCCTTTTGAATCTTGGAAAATCTTCCAAGGAAGGAAGAAACAGAGTGCACAATGAGGAGTTACAACGGTGTTCGGATCGAGCAGAGGAAAATATCTGGACCGTTGAAGGTTCACGTCCAGGCAGCGCAGAAGAGAGAAGATCTGGGCTGTCATATATTTCATGGATAGCTGATAGCCATCAGATCCAGGAGGAGTTGCATGAGGTTTAATCCTCTTATGCAAAGGAGAGGAGCCGTCATGTTTCGTCATTTCAGAGATTCGGGGTTCGGCATTTCGGGAATCCCGATGACAAGAGACCGAGGCACTTCACAATGAAAACCTCGAAGTCGCAAAATGTGACTTGCCTTTGGACCAGAAAATTCATCATTTTGGCACATTGGGGTTTCAGATACCGGGGAATCAAGGAAAAATATTTTGGTCACGGAGGATTCATGAAATCACGAATACCGAAGTCCTAAAAAGTGCATATAGTTGAGATTTCGGGGAAATCCCCTAAAGGGCATTTTGGTATTTCGACTACCAGAAGATGCAGGGGTAAGAATTTGTAACTCTTGACCCATGATATCCCGAAAGGATCTGAGCCATTGGATCAAGGAGGCTCACAGTCATTGATCTTTCTCAGGAGAAGGAGGACCGGAGTTTTAGGATTTTGGTACTTCGGTATTTTGGATACCAGAAGTATGAGAGGAAAAGGAATTGTTGCGTCGGGATTCGCGAAGTTCTAAAATGTGAATTCCCAAAAGAACAGGAGGAGTATTGTCAGGTCACGAAATAGGATCATATTTCGACATACCGGGGATCAGGATTTCAGAATTCGGGACAGTCGGGCACTTGGCATTGAAAGTCCCGAAGTCATGAAATGTGACATACCTTCGAAGTTGGGCTGTGCTCATAGAGGACGCAATCGCATAGAACATAATTTCACCATTTCGACATTTTGGCATTCGAAGGTTCAAAGTGCTAGAACTCTCGACATCTGGGTTCACGAAACCCGAAAACCCTTTTTCATGAAAAGGTCACAGTCATATCTTGGGGGCCATTTAGAGGAAAAGGACCTATGGATCGAATTTGTTTATGGGTTTCTGAGCAAGAGCTCGAAGATATATTTTGGCTCAATGAAGGAAGAACGATCCAATAGCGGACTCTGGCCCGAAGGTCGGGGGTCCTGCATCAAGTGTGGTATCAGAGCCACTTTTTGTCTATAGATTGTAGGAAGAAGGAGGCAATAGAAAAGGAAAACACTCTGATACACACCAAGTGGTATCAGAGATTGACTCTATTTTTATATTGCAAGCAGAGGAAGTGAGAGGAGAAAGAGTACTCTGATACACATGAATTTGGTATCAGAGGAAGGCAGAGTATTGAGACTCTGTGGTGACTGTTCATAGGTACGCAGTAGTCAAGAAGATAGTCGAGAGGACTGTAGGGGACAATGGAAGCACTCAGGGTTGTAGAGTGACAGTAGCAGACTTTCCAGGATGTAACAACCCTCCTAGTTAAGGACAACTACTCTATCAACAGGTGCAATTTTTTATTTTGTTTGTTAAGTGTGTGCGCGCATGTAGAAGAACAACCCGCTCGACTCTACATCACCACTCGGACTAACAAGACGCAAGCAGGACAAACACCATCAAGATGACCCTACATATCATAGTTGCAACAGGAAAATGAATGCCCTTGGACATAACGCGTGCAACTAGCAGCTGTAAGCAGAGAAAGACACCAGGGGTTAGGCACAGTACTGTCACAGAATGAAAGAATCCAACAGTAGAGTCGCAGTAGTGGAACTGTGCCTTTAAACAGCCCGAGACTACTGATACGGCTCAGAGTGTGTTGCAAGAGTGGAACTGTGCCTTTAAACAGCCCGAGACTCTTGATACGACACTGGATTCTTCCACCGGATTTACACACTGACATGAATACTAAGCTACAAGAGGTGTCTATAACCCGCCTGACACGAACATACTACGCAATACAAGACCTCCAAGTACTACAAAATCAAGGACAGTCCTGACCTCTATGGGAGACACAATCAGGAGGACTCAAATCGACCAACCACTATAGAGACCTGACGACATCAATCAAGACCAAGCTCCATTAATTAACATTAACCGATGAAGACTTCGTCATAAGGTAGAAGCCAATAATCTCAACCCCCATTATCTAGTTATAAGGTCATCAGGTACTAGATCAGGGACAAGCAGTACGCACAAGCGCCTTGCATTTTTCTGTATTCGCCATAAGCGAGCACGATGTCATACCATATTGGTAAACCCACGAACGTTACATTCTCCCTATCATCTTGCCCTTCCTACCAATCATTACCATATTATAATAACCTTACAATTAATAGCATTGCAAATTTTAAACCTTGTCCTTGGCATTTCTACTTAAACAATATTAGCATGATAATCCAACATCATCTACAACATTTCCATTAAGCCAATAATAACATTGCGATCTAAACATCATCACAACACTCATTTGACAATTATTAACCTCGCAACTTAAGCATCTCCATTAACATTGCAATT
>ML798375.1:154946-176410 GCA_009831015.1 Picea engelmannii | reverse complement strand
CAAGGAAGAGAGAATTTCGTTTTGATTTACTGTAGATTCAATTACCAATTCACCCATCAAGGCCGAGAACATTTCGTTTTGATTTACTATAGATTCAATTACCAATTCGCCCAACAAGGCAGAGAGCATTTCATTTTTATTTACTGTAGATTCAATTTACCAATACGCCCAGCAAGGCAGCGATCATTTCATTTGGGGAAAAACGTGGTAAAAATTCAAAGGGAATTTGAATCAGTTCTTGATTGTTTTACTTTTTTTTTAACTGGTAGCAATCTCACTAGAGAGAATTTGGAATTGGAAAAAGGTGGTATAGATCGAATAGTACAAACTTGGGTTCGAATTAGATTGGCAGTGATCAACATTTATATAGATAGACTTTCATACTCAGATTGAAATTAACCAAGTTGGTGATCAAACATTTTTGTATGTGTGCATTCAGCTCAAATTGAGATTAAAAAGGTGGTGTTCAAACATTTATGTGTATATATTCAAGCTCAGATTTACTTGAAATTATTAGGAATCCACCTCTAGCATTTATAAAAGCATCTAGGAGATCTCCCACACTTGCACTTCGTCTTGCTCCCCACTTTCTAACTGTGAAGACCTCATCGGTACTTCCCAGCCAACACTAGGGTTACTCTTCTTCCCCCTTAGCCCCCGAAGACACAAAGGGGCCACACACACAAACCAAACAAAAATCTAGCTCCCAGCTTGCCTCGTAAAGTCAAGCTACCACTTCCTCTTAAGATGGATATCCCAACTCTCACAAGTAAAACCAGTCAAAGAAATTTCAGAAGCATAACTTTACTCATACCAATCATCATCCATTCCTCTTCTCAACCATCTCTTTTATATAATTTTTCTTAGTGACCACTTTCCAATGCATGTTTAATTCGTTTTATTAAAAATTAATTAGAAATTACTCTCGTCGTACACTTGTCACCTGTTCCCTTAGTTGGACCAATAAATTCACCATTTAATTTAATTAAATGTCAATTTCCCTCAACCATCCTAAAAGGGCTCCTAAAATCTCTCCTAGCTGTCCATTTCTCCCCTCTATTTCCCTTTTAATGACTGATGTCTTTCTAAAACTTAGTTGGGTTTAATTTAGGAAAGTTCTTTAGTTAGACTAGAATAGATTTATTTCTATGCTTCCACATTCTTTTTACATTTATTTCCTATCTTATCTTAGTTCAAAATTTGTATTCTTTTGCACATATT
The DNA here is from genome assembly GCA_009831015.1 of Picea engelmannii. NCBI lineage: Eukaryota > Viridiplantae > Streptophyta > Pinopsida > Pinales > Pinaceae > Picea > Picea engelmannii. Next base: position 175,189 of record ML798375.1, on the reverse strand, counting down.
ATATAATTAAATATTTAGATACAAAGTTTTACTCTTACAATTCCTCATTTGATTTTTCTTCATCCCCCACCATTTATTAAATTTATAATTTAAATTTTTAGTCTTCTTACCCACTTTAGACTTAGGCTCAAATTTTTAAAATAGGCTTAGAATTTTTTTAGGAAATTTTATAATTAATAAAAATTTATCATTTAGTAAAAATTTATCTTTTAATAATTATTTTTAAGTCCCAACAAGGAAGAGAACATTTTGTTTTGATTTATTGTAGATTCAATTACCCATTCACCTAGCAAGGCAGAGAGCATTTCATTTTGATTTACAGTAGATTCAATTACCAATTCGCCTAGCAAGGAAAAGAGCATTTTGTTTTGATTTACTCTAGATTTAATCACCAATTCTCCTAGCAAGACAAAGAGCATTTCATTTTGATTTACTGTAGATTCAATTTTCCCAATCACCCAGCAAGGAAGAGAGCATTTTGTTTCGATTTACTTTAGATTCAATTACCAATTCGCTCAGCAAGGAAGAGAACGTTTCGTTTTAATTTACTATAGATTCAATTACCAATTCTCCCAGCAAGGAAGAGAGCATTTCATTTTTATTTACTGTGGATTCAATTTACCAATTTTCCTAGCAAGGCAGTGAGAATTTTGTTTTGGGAAAAACGTGGTAAGAATTCAGATGGAATTTGAAACATTTTTTTATTGTTTTTCTTTTTTGACTGGTAGCGATCTCACCAGAGAGAGTTTTTAATTGGATAAAGGTGGTATGGATTGGATAGTAAAAACTCGAGTTTGAATTAGATTGGTAGTGATCAACATTTCTGTAGGTAGACTTTCATACTCAGATTAAAATTAACCAAAGCAGTGATCAAACATTTTTGTATGTGTGCATTCATCAAAAATTGAGTTTAAAAAGGTCGTGGTCAAACATTTATGTGTATATATTCAAGTTCATATTTACTTAAAAATAGCGGTGAAATTATTAGGAATCTGCCTCTAGCATTTATAAAAGCATCTAGGAGATTATCTCTTGCTCTTAAGATCTCACAGCAAGGTAATAAAAATACTAAATTATATAAATTAATCCAAATGCAATTACAAGTTTCAATAAAATATTGTAACCGAAGGCGAGAAGTCGATGATGATCTCCCACGCTTGCGCTCCATCCCGCTCCCCGCTTGCTAACCATGAAGACCTCACCAGTACCTCCCATCCAACACTAGGGTTACTTTTCTTCCCCCTTATCCCCCTGAGCCACAAATGGGCCATGCACACAAACCATACAAAAATCTATCTCCCATATTGCCTCGGAAGGTCAAGCTACCACTCCCTCTCAAGCTGGGTATCCCAACTCTCACAAGTAAAACCAGTCAAAAAAATTCCAGAAGCATAACTTTACTGTAACATCTTGCTCTTGTGCACTGAGAGAACTTATTCTTTGAGGACAGTTGCTCGCAAGTGATCTGGATTACTATATTATTAAACATTTGATTTTGATTATGAGACGTTATGGGTTGATGACATCTTGTTATTCTGCGTTGACATAGACAGGTGCTATTGACTCGGTTTTACTGAGTGTGCAGGATCTTGGACCTCGAGGATGAAGAGGCATCGATGGAACCCCTTGGAATCCGGATCGAGTCAGGGAGTGTACCATTTGGATTTGATTTTTTTATATGTGATATTAGTGCATCTAATTATATGATATGATATGGATATATTCTGACATGATTTGTTGATGATGCACACTGAGGATAGATTGCAAACCAGAATCGCATGTGGAGTAAAGGGGTCACACAAGACTACTAGAGAGGTTGAGGGAGAGGTGTGGACAACAACCCTGCCACATCCTACTAGCACTTCCGTCGTGGCTCGAATTGTAGGTTAACATTTACCTAGTTATGTTATTATATTATGATAATTAAAAGTTAATTAAAAAATAAATAATAATAATAATAATGTTATTATATTATGATAATTAAAAGTTAATTTCTACACCTACCAAATTGAATTCTAAATGAAAAGGGGAAAGAGGGAAATCTAGAATAGTTAGGAAACTAGGAAAAGAGGGAAATATAAAAAGAAAAGGAAAACACAAGGGGAAAAGTAGAAAGTCAAACTTAGTAAGGTATCTACCATTTAAGAACTTTCTAATTTTAAACCGAACTAGCAAATTAATAATGGGAAAGTCATTAAAACCTGTAAGAGAATTTGGGGACACCTAGGAGCGACTGTAGGAGTGACTCTAGGTGGGTGAGGGAAATAAGAGTAATTAATTAATTAAATTAATTAATTTGTGGAGGAAAGAAGGGGATGGGTGACACATGCACGAGGAGAAATTTTTATGAATTAATTTGTTAAACTTTAAATAAAATGGGATTTGGGAAAGTAAGGGACTTCGAAACTCTATATATTGAAGGGAGGAGAAAGATGAAGAATCTCTTCTATTTGTGTAATGTTACGTTGCAGAAATCTCTACTTGCCTGACTTAGTTTGTGGGAGTTGGGATACCCAGCTTGGCCTTGCGAGGCGAGCTAGGAGTTAATTGATTCTTTGGTTAGCATGCGTGGCTCATTTGCAGCTCGACAGGCTTCGGGGGAAAAAGAGTACCCCTAGCATTGGTTGGGACATACCGGGGAAGTCTCATCGGTTGGAAAGCGGGTGTTGCACAGAGTGAGCAGGACATCAACTCAGAGTGGGCGATCAAGAAATGGTACGCTTTATTCATTTTGTATGGTAGATTGTAGTAGTAATATGCTTTGTATATGCATGTTTAGTGGGTAAGTAAATTGATTGTCTATCTTTCTAGTTATTGACTGAATTTTTCTTGGCCTAGATCGATGATTGATTGGCTCCCATGGCCTTCAATTCTCAACATGTCTTGAACACCTTGGGTGTATTGATTTGTGAAGTTTGTAAGTGTTTTTCCATTCGTCCCTAGCTCATCAGTCCTCGCCTAAGCAGTCAACCAGGATCTTGATCTACGGTCGTCGCTTCGGCATTAATAGACCTATGGATCTCAACACCCTACTTTTTTGTGCGTGGATGATGAGCGAATGATGTTCTTGTCAATCATCTACCTCTGTTCTTGTCCTTGGCTGATTGTTGATTTCTCCATCTGGAAAAGACCTATGTGTATGGATTATCTTGCATCCTAGTTGGTTTTTCTCTACACCTTGACTGATAGCATCCCTATGATCATTTCCATGACTTTTCCCATTGGATCCTTGCGTTTCTCTTACTGTTTTCTGTGTTTTATTTGTATTAAGGCAATGAAAAAATGAATTGATTCCCTGTCTGTTTTTTATATTTGGTGTTCTGGCAATGGAAAAACGAAATGACTTCATGCCTTCATTTTTTTATATTGGGTATTCTGGCAATGGAAAAACGAAATGACTTCATGCCTGCATTTTTTATATTGGATATTCTGGCAATGGAAAAATGAAATGATTTCATGTCTACATTTTTTTATATTTGGTATTCTCACAATGGAAAAATGAAATGACTTCATGCCTGCATTTTTATATTTGGTATTGTGGCAATGGAAAAATGAAATGATTTCATGTCCGTTTTTTATTATTTGGTATTCTAGCAATGGAAAAACGAAATGACTTCATGCCTACATTTTTACATTTGGCATTCCAACAATGGAGAAACAATTAAATTTCTAAGTCTGCGTCTTGCACTTAAGAATTTTTGTTTTTGATTACCTCTTGCCTGGCAATTCACCCCTCTTTGGACTGCATTTCGTTTTACTGCTGGGGCAATTTTTTCCCTTGTTGAAGACTTAGTTAAGCATTAAAAACTTACTACTATTGGTTTCCTAGGAATGCCCATGTTTTGTCTTTTAAAAGCTGACTAATATGCGGTTGAATTACCCACGATTTTTGTCATTTAATTTGAGACTAAGATCGTTGTGGAATGTCCATGTTTTTTTCTTTTAAAGGTTGACTGATATGCTATTAATTGTCCACTATTTTGGGTCATTTAAATTTGTGTCTAAGTTTTCATATTAAATGCACACGTTTTGGCTATCAAAAAGATTGACTGAATATATTGTTAACGCCCACGTTTTTCTATTAAAACAATGGACTGAGTCGTCATTAAATGCCCACGAATTGTCCTTAAATTATAGCATGTGTTTGTTGAGGTATGGCATAGCGTTTCACCATTAACTGTGACTGTGTCTTGTTGCTGGTGTTACCACATTTTTTCCCCTTTAAATTGTTGATTGTGGTTGTTGGAATGGATACAAATTTTCCTTAAGTGTTGCCTGCATGTTACTATATTATTGCCATATTAATTGCTAGGATAATTTTCTACAGTGAGTTATTGGACAACAATTTCCTTCTTATTGATTACTTTCCACAACGAGTTAAATGGCTAACAGTCATGAAAATTGCCTGGTTATTGCACTGTTAATTGTTTGTTAATAGTTATGTCAATTGCCTTGTGAATTTCTATACCAATTGCCAGGTTAATTAACATGTTAATCACCTCATCATGCTATATTACTTGTTAGGATAACAGTCATGTAAATCATCATGTTATTGCTAAATTAATTGTTATGTTGACTATTATGTCAACTTCTTTGTTAATTTCGATATTAATTGTTAGGTAACAACTATGCTAATTGCCTTGTTAAATTGCTACAACGATGTTAATATTTAGCAGTTTCCTTCTCATTATTAATAAGACATGTAGTATTGTTGGTTCGGTCAATATAGATAGACCAAAAGTCGATATTTAATTATTCATAAGTGTTATAATGGTATCATTCTACAATAAAATAGTTAATGTTGTTAATTAAGTTGATGGCTAGTTGGATGGAGATTTGGATTAATATTGAATTGCCCAATTAGACTGTGATTAATGATTAAATGAGTTTATTAAGGATTGACCCAAGTAGAGGTTAAAATCTCTAAATTAAAATGTGGTTAATGATTAGATTGTGATGCATAATTGTTGAATTGATTAGTAGTTGATGTTATTTAGATTGAATTTGATGATTTAATTGTGATGAAGAATTGTCGAACTGATTCGTAATTGATGTTATTGATTGAATTTAATGACTAAGGTATAATGTAGAATGGCCGATTGGATTGTATTGAATGCTAATCTAATGTTAAGTTAAAGGATGATTTATAATTTAGACTTGCTAAAATTAGATGGATAATCGATGCCAACACAAATTGTAACTTGGCGTGCCTCGTTAGAATGGAACCCATGTTAAATTAGAATGTAATCATGGATCGGTTAGCCTGGGTGATTGGTGGGGTCAAGGATGATGTCATGTGGGCTGGTGTCACCCCTTGTCTTCATTATTTTGTGTCTCGTCGACCTTTCATGTGGTGGTAGGTATGGTCTCCTAGTCAGTTTTTGGTTCCTAGCACGTCAGAGTTTTCTAGAGTCCTTGATCTGGATAGCTTATGTTTGCGCCAAGGTTATTGATGCATCTATCACCTAGGAACGACATGATTCCTGATGCAGTGATCATGGCGCGCCTTATGGGTTAGCGGCGAATGATATCTTGGTCAGAGTCAGTGCCTACCATGTGAGTGTGGTTGAGCATCATATGTTGACTTGGGCACATGTGTTGGTTCGTGCGCCTTGAGGTTCTATTCTTTTTCGTCAACGTCGTTATGTTGGGAAGGGGAAGTTGTCCCTTAGCTTGTAGGCGTGTCTTGTTGCATCGAGCGATTAGTCATTACTCCTAGTTATTCTGTGCTTGTTTTTCTCGGTTTCCCTTGTGCCTATGCGTGGTGTCATAGTTGAATGCTGCCTACGTTGCGTCCTTTTGTTTATCATTTGTGTTGTGGTCAAACTTTTGTCATCATTTCCTTCTTACCCCTTAAATCTTGAAAACAAAAAAAAACAAAAATTGGCTTCGCTCTAGGCCGTAACACTGGGGACGTTACATATGGTATCAGAGTGAGGCTCAACCCACGACTTGGGATCACTACATATTTTGTTGATGTGATTTGATTATAATGATTGCTAATTAATTTGACTTGTACTCGTGCAGGTAATCATGGTTAGAGGACGCTGCAGAGTCAGACGATGGTTGTTAGGGGAGGATGTGTGACGCCTCCAGTAGCATCCATGCTTGAGGGGTCTAACCCCTAGGGAGATGAACATGTTGTCGGGTAGGAGAAGATAGAAGTAGGTGATATGGATGGTTTGATGAGGTATTTTCAGCGTATGTCTGAGGTACTGATCAACCGTTTGGATAGATATGAGGCCAGAGCATCGGCAGCCCCTGAGGGTCCCTCATGCTTCGGTCGGTACTGGTAGCATTCATTGTGAGCTAAAGAAAGTCAAATTTTTCGAGTTCTTTTGTGGAGCAGATGGGGCAGTCGTCGAGGCATGGTTGGAGAATATGGCAATGTGCATTGCACTTCGCAACTATACCTCCAACATGAAGGTCTGCATGGCGGTCTTTCAACTGAAGGGGAGTGCTCTTCTATAGTGGAAGACTCTCCTACTGGAGCTGAACATGGCCATCGAAGACGTGTCATGGGAATAGTTTGAGAAACGGTTCCGAGAGAGGTACCTATCAGAGGAATTCATTGAGCTTCATCTCAATCATTTCAACGTCTTACGATAGGGTGGCCATACAGTGCCTGAGTATGAGGCCCGTTTTATGGAGTTGCTCCAGTATGCTCTGCATCTTAACATTGAGAAACTCAAGGTCAACGGGTTTGTGTTTGGCCTTAATGGAAGCATACATGAAAAGTTTAGGATTTTGATGCCTTAAACCTTGCACAATGTTGTCCAGAAGGCCCTCATAGCAGTGGAGGATCTTATCAGCAGGGGTCAGAGCAGGACTCCATGAAGATCGCCAAGGCAGGTGTCATGTGGTGCGCAGCAGAACTAAACACCATCCGGACATACGCCTGTATATTGTGGCTTCTAGAGAGGACCCACTTTCACTACACCTTAGTGGTCGGTTCCTCAGTAGTGGACACCTTATCAAGGACCACAGCATCAATAGCAACGTCAACCATAGTAGCAGCAGTTTAGGCCTGTTTAGCAGAATAGACCAGTATTCCAGGTTGGTGGGTCATCATCTTCTACTTCGGGTACCAGGACTACTAGACTGAATAAGGGGTGTTGGACGTGTGGGGAGCCACACTACTAGCACGACTTCCATGTGGAGAGGACTAGACCATCTGGATTAGCCGGACCCACTACCGTGGGAGATTTGGGCAAGGCCCATTGGATTCATGTAGTGGTGAATAACCACCAGGAAGAGCATCATTCGATTGTGCTCGAGACGATAGGTACCATCACTGACCAAACCCTTAGTATTTTGATAGATCCCGGTGCTACCGAGAGTTTCATTTCTGATGCAGTGCTAAAAAGGATTAAGGTAAAGGAAGTCAAACAGGATGAGTTTAGCTTCCTAGAGATGGCTTCGGGGGACAAACAAAAGGTTGGAGGAAAGGTTACGGGTTGTATCCTTAACCTGGGAGAGTTTGTCACCAGGGCCAACCTGTATGTCATGATCTTAGGATCTTATGGTGTCATGATCGGTATGGATTGGTTGGAATCGCATGAGGCGATACTCAACTATAAGACAAAATGGTTGAGCTTGGTCGATGACGAGGGACAGAGACGTGTGATTGTAGTCCAGAACCAGGGAGTTTCCCTAAGGTTCATCTCTTCCTTACAGCTTCGGAAGAGCATGTGCAAGGGATGTAAGATTTATGCGATTCTTGCATTAAATGAGAAGGGAGTAGCGGAAGGTCTAGAACACCTTCCTGTGATGAGAGAGTTTGCAGATGTCTTTCCGGAGGAGTTTCCTGGGATGCCTCTAGAGAGGGAATTGGAGTTTACTATAGACCTAAAACTAGGAACTGAACCAATAGCTAAGACACTTTATCTGATGTCAACCCCAGAGTTACAATAGTTGAGAATGAAACTGAAGGAATTATTGGACCTGGGACTAATACGTCCTAGTGTGTCACCGTGGGGTGCGTCTTTTATTTTCATATGAAATAAGGATGGGTCATGGAGGCTCTGAATCAAGTCCACGATCAAGAATCAATATCTATTGCCGAGGATTGATGATCTGTTCGATCAAATGAAGGGTGCGACGGTGTTCTCAAATATCGATTTGAGATCAGGGTATCACCAGTTACATATCAAGAAGGATGATGTCCCTAAGACCTCCTTTAAGCTGAGGTTTGGACATTACAAGTTTATTTTTTTACTATTTGGACTAACAAACACCCCAGGGGTATTTATGAGTTTGATGAACGAGGTGTTCCGCAAGTACTTGGACAAGTCCATCCAAGTATTCATTGACGATATATTGATTTACTCTTGGATGATGGAGGAGCATGATGAACACTTACGCTTGGTACTACAGTGTTTGCGAGAGCACAAATTGTATGGGAAGTTGTCCAAATTCTCATTTTATCAATTGAAGATTCACTACTTGGGGCATGTCCTCTCCAGCGAAGGTATCGTCGTGGATCCAGTGAAGGTCGAGGATATTATGGAATGGCCTGCACCAATGAACGTCACAAAAGTACGTATCTTGATGGGTCTAGTAGGATACTATTGATGGTTCATCGAGGGATTTTCGAAGATAGAAAATTTGATCACAGAATTACAGAAGAAAAATAAGAAGTTTGTTTGGACCGAGAAATGTGCGAAATCATTTCGGAGGCTCAAGGAGTTGTTGAAAACAACACCGATACTAAAGGTCCCTGACATGGATGCGCACTTCCTGATATGCACTAACGCATCCAAAGAAGGCTTAGGCGGAGTCTTGATGCAAGACAGTCGAGTCATCGCTTACATCTCGAGGAAACTGAGAAGGCATGAGGAGAACTATGAAATGAATGATTTGGGGTTATTAGACATCGTTTATGCCTTGAAGGTTTGGAGACACTACCTTGATGGACGAAAATTTGAACTCAAGATAGACTAATGTGGACTACAACACATCTTTACGCAAAGCGACCTGAACGCGCAACAACGACATTGGTCGGAATTACTTAGTGAGTACGACTTTGAGATTACTTGCATAAAAGGAATAGTGAACCAAGTGGCAGATGCATTGAGTTGGAGACCATGCATGTTTTTAGTGTTTCCTCTTCAGACGAATCCATGTGAAAAGATTCTAACTTTACAGTGTGACAATGATTGGTACAAAACACAATGATGGTACCAAGATTTGAAGGATTTTCATTTGATGACGATGGTTTATTGAGGTTTAAAAATCATATTTACGTACCACCAAACAACGATTTGAGTAACTTTATCCTGAGCGAGGCTCATAGAGCAGTTTACATGGCTCACCCGGGAGTCACGAAGATGAGGGCACACCTTAAACCCTTATTCTTATGGAAGGGAATGAAGGCATATATAGTCAACTATGTGGCCATATGTCTAGAATGTCAGTAGGTGAAGGATGAACATAGACACTCAGTAGGATTACTACAGCCACACATTGTTCCGAAATCAAAATGGGAGGTTATTTCGATGGATTTTATTGTTGGTTTGCCACTAACGGCAAGGAGACACAACTCAATTTTTGTAGTAGTAGATGCTCTCATGAAGAGTGCTCACTTTATTCCTATGCATAAAACGTATTAGGAACCTGACATAGCTAGATTTTTCATCAATCAGATTGTGACGTTGCATGGCGTACCTAAGAGGATTATATTCAATCGTGGATCAGTGTTTACTGGACGATTTTGGACGATTTTGGACGAGTTTCCAAGAGGCCTTGGGAACCCAACTTAAATTCAGTACGGCGTATCACTCAGAGACTAACGAGTAGAATGAATGAATGAACCAAACCTTGGAGGACATGTTGAGCGCGTACATGATGGACCAACAAAAGCATTGGGAAGAATTCTTGCCACTGGTGGAATTCGCTTATAACAACAGTTACCAAAGCACCATTAAGATGGTGCCTTTCAAGTTTCTTTACGGGTGACTGTGTCGGATGCCTTTGATTTGGTATCAACTTGAGGATAGGGTCCTGGTGGGACCAGAAGAAATCCAAGAAATGGAAGAAAAAATGAAAACAATAAGACAAAGGACTAAAGAAGCGCAAGATCGACAAAAGTGTTATGCCAATGTGCACCATGTCGACCACAGTTATGAGGTTTTCGATCGAGTCTCTCTCTTAGGTTCATGGGACCTTTCGAGATTATGGAGAGAAAGGGGTCAGTGGCCTATCGACTAGCCTTGCATAATTCTTTGAGGTATATGCACGATGTTTTTCATGTATCTGTTTTGAGACATTATATTAGTGATCCTACACATGTTATTGACATGAGTTCCTTGCAAGTATTGGACGAGGGGGCACTCACGGATGAGTCGATATACATCTTGGATCATTGCATTCAACAGCTATAGAGTCGAACAGTAGAGAAGGTAAGGTCCAGTGGGACAACTATAGTCTGCACACAACGACCTGGGCGGACGCATATGATATGCGCCAACAGTTTCCATTTTTGTTTGATAGATAGCCTTATGATACTGTGACACACATTTTCGGAACTTGTACTGTGAAACTTGACGCAGACGCCCACACCCCAGGCACGTCCGCAACTACCAGGACCTTCTTTCACTCAGGCCCGAAGAGCTATAATTCCCTTCAAATCCCGTATCGGGACCTTTTCTCACCCATAGGATGCTCTATTGATCTCCCGACAATCTTCTCGGGAAATCGGGTTTCGTGCTATCGCAGAACCTATGAGCGCGTTCCTCGTGCTAACCAAAACCCCGAACCCCGATGGGTCAAAGGTCAACGCTTCCGTACTGGTTGGGGATTTCCCTATCAGGAAATCAGAACATACGATGTCGCGGTTCACTTGCACCACGAAATCCTAAACTCCGATGTGCACGTGCGCTATTTCCTTGCCATGTCACCTCCTCTCTCTCCGCTCTATCGGGAATCGCGTGATCGCGATTTCACCCGTCACAATTCCTTTGCACCAGGAAGTCCCGAATGCCGAATACCGACTCTTCGGGATCTTGTGACACCTGTTCCTGTAACGATCGACGGTTCCGATTATATCGGGAAATTGTGAATCGTGATTTCAACAAGTATGAAACTCTTGTCTCCGTGAACCCTGATAAGTCGAATCTCGATGGCTCTTGGTTCCTTCCTACGCTTAGGGTTAAATCCTCTTGGGGTGTCAACCTGTACGCAGCCTTATTTGGAAAACTTGACTCACACTCCTCATCGGTGGCAACAAATGAGGTAATTCGTCCAGGATGATGTCAACGAACTCTCCCAGTAGTTCCTGAGTCTCATCTGGTAAGTCATCCATCCTTGTGCTAGTCAGGACAATTCTCAGTTTCCTGACAACAAAGAATTGTGGATCTTCGTTCCTTTCCATCTCTGTGAGAAGCTCTTTCCCACTCATGAGAAGTATTGTGTTGTTTACTTCCGACTTCACCTCTTTATCCTTTATCGGAAGCAACTTATGGGTTCTCCCATTCTTCTCCAGTGTATAGGTGTTCATCTTCCCATCATGAATCACATTTCGGTCATATTTCCATGGTCTACCCAGCAATACATGACAGACATCCATGGGAATAACATCACACAGAATTTTATCATTATACCCACCTATTTTGAATTCAACCAAGCATTGTTTAGTAACACTCACCTAATGTCCCTTCTGCAGCCATGAAACCTTGTATGGACTCGGGTGATTGTTCGTTTCCATCTCCAACTTTTCTACCATCTCGGAGGAAACGATATTGTCGGTGCTTCCGCTATCCACAATAACTTTGCATTTCCTGTCCTTGGCTGTGCAAGCCGTTCTGAACAGTCTGCTCCTTTGTACTGAGCTTTCCACCTCCTTCTCAGGTGTCAAAAGAACCTTATGCATCCCAAGCGATCTTCCACTGTCTGCATGCTCTAACTTAGCATCACGCTTCTGCGCTTCTGTGATGTGAGTTTCCCCAGCATCCTTCTTTTTCTCCGGACACTCGAATGACTTGTGCCCATTCTTCCCACATGTGAAACATGTGACCACTCCTCCTATTCCTCTACCTCGACCTCTAGTACGAGGAAGTGTGTTTGCATCAGCATAATCTCCCCGCTGATCATTTTGCTGTCCTCTCGGCTCGACATATGGCTGCCTCTGTGAGGTTCAGCCTCTTTCAACTTTACCCTGAGGTTTCTTCCACTCCTCCTTGGGCTTCTGAGTTCTCTCCTGGGAAACTGCCTCGCCCTCGCTGTCCTTGCTTATGGCTCAGCTTCTCTTCGGCTTTCAGAGCCAATTGGTAAGCATCTTCCACCGTCCTGATGGTTAGCATGCTTAATTCATCCTGAATGTCGTACCTCAAACCATTCAGGTATCTGGCAACTTTCTCATCATCGCTCTCCCGATGACCTGCTCTGATATTGAGCTTGTAAAACTCTTCGGTGTATTCCTTCACCGTCATCCAATTCTGTCTCAGGTTCTGCATTCGCCTGAACAGAGTGATCTGGTAATCCCTCGGGATGAATTTCTCTTTCATCTTCGTGATCATTCGATCCCAGCTTTTGATCTTCTATTTTCCTTTGGAACATCTATCTGCTTGTAGCTCGTCCCACCACAATGCTGCATGTCCCTTCAACTTCGTGACAGCATGCCTTACCTTTTTGTCCTCTTCGATATCCTCATAATCGAAGTAGGTGTCAAGAGCTCGGATCCAGTCCAACAACTCTTCTGCATCCAAGCTTCCTTCATAGACTGGAATGTCCATTTTGGTCTTGGAACTCATCCTGGAAATGGCTTTGATCAACCACTCGGTTGATACATCTTCTGCTGTGACCTCTTCTTCATGTCCAGCTTCCTCTTCCACTTCGGAATCGCTAAGATCCCCTGCACCAACTCCGCATCTCTGTGCAGTATCCATCTCCTCAAGCCTTGCTCGGAGATCTCTCATCTGTCGCTCCATTTCTGGATTTCCTGCCGACCTGCCTCTTCTTCTCACCTCCCTGTCCTCTGGATCAGGTGACTACCTTTCTCTCCTTGGCGGCATGATATCCTCTCTTCTCTGCTATAGAAAGCAAATAATTTCCCGCTCTGATACCACAACTGACGCAGACGCCCACACCCCAGGCACGTCCGCAACTACCAGGACCTTCTTTCACTTAGGCCCGAAGAGCTATAATGCCCTTAAAATCCCGTATCAGGACCTTTTCTCACCCACAGGATGCTCTATTGATCTCCCGACAGTCTTCTCGGGAAATTTGGTTTCGCGCTATCGCGGAACCTGTGAGCGCGTTCCTCGTGCTAACCAAAACCCCGAACCCCGATGGGTCAATGGTCAACGCTTCCGTACTAGTTGGGGATTTCCCTATCGGGAAATCAGAACATACGATGTCGCGGTTCACTTGCACCACAAACTCCCGAACTCCGATGTGCACGTGCACTATTTCCTTGCCACGTCACCTCCTCTCTCTTCACTCTATCAGGAATCGCATGATCGCGATTTCACCCATCCCAATTCCTTTGCACCAGGAAGTCCCGAATGCCGAATCCGGACTCTCCAGGATCTTATGCCACATGTTCCTGTAACGATCAACGATTCTGATTATATCGGGAAATCGCGAATCGCGATTTCAACAAGTATGAAACTCTTGTCTCCGTGAACCCTGATAAGTTGAATCCCGATGGCTCTTGGTTCCTTCCTGTGCCTAGGGTTAAATCCCTTGCAACTTCTCCTAGATCTGACGGTCCTCGAATTTTTCACGGAATCTCTCTAGGAGATTTGAACCGTTCATCTTCCCTTTGATATTTCTTGTGGAATGAATCAAGCGCTTCCTTCGTGAAGACCTGTTACCTTCTTACCAACCTGTGGTGCTTCTCTCGGCTTCCCATAGCGCCACTGGAACTTCTCTTACAGTGAACTGGTAGGCCTATTCCTCCTGAGCTTGTCACCTTCGACTCCCTGAGAGGGTCCCTACGCCTGCTCCCTGCGTATAGCGGTCAACAACTCCCTGATGTTGAATCTTTTGGACTCTATGCACTTTCTGCAGCAACCGTCCTTAACTTCTTCTACTCAGATTAACCACTGAGACTTTAAGTTCAACCTGCACTTCTCCTGCATGGCTTTGGTGCCAAATTTGCACTTCTGAGAGCTTAGAACAAAAGTTATCTCTATCTGAACCCTGCAGTCACGCACTCCTTGCGAACAAATTCCACTGCACTCCTTGAGGGGATTCTCTGGTTCAATATAGAGAAACAATTGAAACTAATTTCTTACTCTCACAGATTTCAATCCAACTATGAAATCACATACACAGCATATCAAAGCAAATGTATGACAAAAAACAAACATTCATGAGCACATAACCAACATACACAGAGAAACAACCCCAGCCATGAAATTGAATCAAAGACTCTCTTCTATTAATTCAAAAACATCTATACATGGGTGTTCTTCGCCAATTCTCTGCTTACTCTTCTTTTCTTCCTCTTCTAAATGTTGCTAATCTGAATGAATCTACAATGTACAAAGGAGGGTGTCTATATCCGTTTTCCCTCACAATTCTAAAGCTATCAAATCTAAATTAAATATCCTATCTACCTGCATTAAATCTATTAAATGCCTTCCTATATACCAAGGAAGAGAGCTTAAAGGCTCAAGGTCCCCTTTACAATACAAGTGCGCCTCTTTATAAGTGATTTCATTCAAAGGACGACGCAATACTTTCAAAGTATTTCAAACTACATGCTGGCGCTGTCCAACTGTCTTCACTCAATGTGCTGGCTCGCTTGATGAGTGAGCGATGCTCCTGCATCAAAACTTCAAGATGAAGTTTATACCAAGAGGGGGTGTATGTAACATCCTACTCTTGTGCACTAAGTGAACTTATTCTTTGAGGACACTTTCTCGCAAGTGATCCAGATTAATATACTATTAAACATTTGATTATGATTATGATACGTTATGGGTTGATTACATGTTGTTTTACTAAATTGACATAGATAGGTGATATTAACTCGGTTTTACTGAGTGTGCAGAATCTTGGACCTCGAGAATGCAGAGGCATTGATGGAACCCCTTGGACTCTGGATCGAGTCGGGGAGTGTACCATTTGAGTTTTGTTTTTTTATATGTGATATCAGTGCATCTAATTAGATGATATGATATGGATATATTTTGACATGATTCATTAATGATGCAGGCTGACGATAGCTTTCTGACCAGACTCACATGTGGAGTAAATGGGTCACGCACAACTACCAGAGAGGTTGAGGGAGAGCTGTGGACAACAGCCCTGCCACAGCCTACTAGCACTCCCAACGTGGCTTGAACTATAGGTTAACGTTTACCTAGTTCGAGAGGACCCACAATGTCGTGAGGGAAGACTGCAATAGTCGCTCATGATGATTGTAAGGGGTGCGCAATAAGGTGGGGGACTTATTCCTTAGAGGCCTTTAGTCTCCCACAAGTTCACCTGGCAGAGTATTGACTCTAGGGATTTTTATGTCTACCAATTCAATCAAGAGGCGAGTGGCACCCTTGGAGCACGTGGTACGTCTTGAAGGGAAAATCGCGCAAGAAAAATGGAAAGAGGCGAGTGGCACCCTTGGAGCACCTAGTGCATCCTGAAGGGCACGCCATTTTATTAATGATAAATGAATGAACCCAGGTGGCCTTAGGACTAATAACATGATGAGAAATTTTTAAAACAAATTCCCTAATAAAATGTCGCCAACGAAAATTAAAGACTAGGTATAATTTACTAGTGGAATAATTTTCTCTATCCTTTATAAAAAAAAAGGGGGAAAAAGAATCTATATATATATTTATAAAAAATAAAAATAAAAATAAAATTATTATAATATGTTAATTAAAATTTAATTTCTACACCTAACAAATTGAGTTCTAAATGAAAAGGGGAAAGAGGGAAATCTAGAATAATTAGGAAACTAGGAAAAGAGGGAAACATAAAAAGAAAAGGGAAACACAAGGGAAAAAACAGAAAGTCAAACTTAGTAAGGTATCTACCATTTATGAACTTTCTAGTTTTAAAATAAACTAGCAAATTAATAATGGGGAAAGTCATTAAAAACTGCAACAGAATTTAGGGACACCTAGGAGCGATTCTAGGAGTGACTCTAGGTGGGTGAAGGAAATAAGGGTAATTAATTAATTAAAAAAATAAATTTGTGGAGGAAAGAAGGGGATGGGTGACACATGTACGGGGAGGAATTTTTATGAATTAATTTGTTAAAATTTAAATAAAATGGGATTTGGGAAAGTAAGGGGATTCAAAACTCTATATATTGAAGGGAGGAGAAGGATGAAGAATATCTTCTATTTGTGTAATGTTACGATGTAGAAATATCTACTTGAATGACTTATCTTGTGGGAGTTGGGATACCCATCTCGGTGAGGAGTGGTAGCTCGGCCTTGCAAGGCAAGCTGGAAGCTAGCTAATTCTCTCTTTAGTGTGTGTAGCCCCTTTGCAGCTCGGGGAGCTACGGGGGAAGAAGAGTACCCCTAGCATTGGTTGGGAGCTACCGGTGAAGTCTCCTCGGTTAGAAAGCAGGTGTTGCATGGAGCAAGCGGGACATCAACTCAGAGTGGGCAATCAGGCAACGATACGCTTTCTTTATTTTGTATGGTAGATTGTAGTAGTAATATGCTTTGGATCTACATGTTTAGTGGGTAAGTAAATTGATTGTCTAGTGTTCTAGTTGTTTACTAAATTTTCCTTAGCCTAGCTCGATGATTGATTGGCTCCCATGGCCTTCGATTCCTGGCATGTCTTGACTGCCTTGGGTGTATTGATTTGTGAAGTTTGTGGTTGTTTTTTACTTTGTCCCTAGCTCATCAGTCCTCGCCTGAGCAGTCGGCCAGGAGCCTGATATACAGTCATCGCTTCAATGTTAATAGACCTATGGATCTCAACACCCTTCTTTTATGTGCGTGGATAATGAGTGAAGGACATTCCTGCCAGTTGTCTACCTGCGTTCTTGTCCTTGGTTGATTATTGATTTTTCCATATGTCAAAGACCTCTGTGTATGGATTATCTTGTGTCCTGGTTGGTTTTTCTCTACGACTTGACTGATAGCATCCCTGTAATCATTTCCATGACTTTTCCCATTTGATCCTTGCATTTCTCTTAATGTTGTCTGCATTGTATTGGTATTAAGGCAATGGAAAAATGAATTGATTCCTTGTCTTGTTTTTATATTTGGTGTTCTGGCAATGGAAAAATGAAATGACTTCATGCCTGCATTTTTTTATATTGGGTATTCTAGCAATGGAAAAATGAAATGACTTCATGCCTGCATTTTTTATATTGGGTATTCTGGCAATGGGAAAACTAAATGATTTCATGTCTGCATTTTTTTATATTTGGTATTTTGGCAATGGAAAAACGAAATGACTTCATGCCTGTATTTTTATATTTGGTATTCTGGTAATGGAAAAACGAAATGATTCCATGTCTTCTTTTTATTATTTGGTATTCTGGAAATGGAAAAATGAAAAGACTTCATGCCTGCATTTTTCATTTGGCATTCCTGTAACGGAAAAACAATTAAATTTTTAAGTCTACATCTTGCACTTAAGAATTTTTGTTTTTGATTACCTCTTGCCTAGCAATTCACCCCTCTCTGGGCTACATTTTGTTTTACTGCTGGGGTAATTTTTTCCCTTGTTGAAGACTGAGTTAAGCATTAAAACCATACTGCTATTGGATTTCTGGGAATGACCATGTTTTGTCTTTTAAAAGCTAACTGATATGCAATTGAATTACCCACGAATTTTGTCATTTAATTCAAGACTGAGATCGTTGTGGAATGCCCACGTTTTTGTCTTTTAAAGGTTGACTGATATGCTATTAATTGCCCACTATTTTGGGTCATTTAAATTCGCATCTGAGTTTTTTGATTAAATGCCCACGTTTTGGCTATCAAAAAGATTGACTGAGTCTGTTGTTAACGCCCACATTTTTCTATTAAAATTATGGACTGAGTCGTTGTTAAATTCCCACGAATTGTCCTTAAATTATAGCCTGTGTTTGCTAAGGTATGGCATAGAATTTCGCCATTAACCGTGACTGCGTCTTGCTGCTGGTGTTACCATGTTTTTTCTCCTTTAAATTGTTGACTGTGGTTGCTGGAATGGATACAAATTTGCCTTAAGTGTTGCTTGTGTGTTACTATATTATTGCCATATTAATTGCCAGGATAATTTGCTACAGTGAGTTATTGGAAAACAGTTTCCTTATTATTGATTAATTTCCACAGCGAGTTAAACGGCTAACAGTCATGAAAATTGCCTGGTTATTGCACTATTAATTGTTTGTTAATAGTTATGTCAATTGCCTTGTGAATTGCTATACTAATTTCTAGGTTAATTAACATGTTAATGTCCTCATCGTGCTATATTACTTGTTAGGATAAAAATCATGTAAATCATTGTGTTATTGCCAAATTAATTGTTATGTTGATTGTTATGTCAACTTCCTTGATAATTGCGATATTAATTGTTAGGTAACAGCTATGCTAATTGCCTTGTTAAATTGCTACAACGATGTTAATATTTAGCAGTTTCCTTCTCATTATTAATAAGACAGGTAGTATTGCTGGTTTGGTCAATAATGATAGATCACATGTCGATATTTAATTGTTCATAAGTGTTATAATGGTAACATTCTACAACAAAATTGTTAATGTTGTTAATTAAGTTGATGGCTAGTTGGATGGAGATTTGGATTAATATTGAATTGCCTAATTAGACTGTAATTAATGATTAAACAGGTTTAGTAAGTATTGACCCAAGTAGAGGTTAAAATTGCTAAATTAAAATGTGGTTAATGATTAAATTGTGATGCATAATTGTCGAATTGATTCATAGTTGATGTTATTTAGATTGAATTTGATGATTTAATTGTGATGAAGAATTGTTGAACTAATTTGTAATTGATGTTATTGATTGAATTTAATGACTAGGGTATAATGTAGAATGGTTGGTTGGATTGTATTTAAGTTTAATCTGATGTTAAGTTAAAGGTCGATTTATAATTTAGACTTGCTAAAATTAGATGGATAATCGATGCCAAAACAAATTGTAACTTGACGTGCCCCGTTAGAATGGAACCCGTTTTAAATTAGAATGTAATCATGGAGCAGTTAGCCTGGGTCATTGGTGGGGTCGGGGATGATGTCGTGTGGGTTGGCGTCACCCCTTATCTTTGTTCTTTTATGTCTCTTCAACCTTTCGTGTGGTGGTAGGTATAGTTTCCCAGAAAGTTTTTGGTTCCTAGCGTGTCAGAGTTTTCTAGAGTCCTTGGTTTGGATAGCTTATATTTGCGCCAAGTTTATTGATGCGTCTATCACCTAGGAACGACATGATTCCTAATGCAGGGATCATGGTATGCCTTATGGGTTAGCGGAAAATGATATCTTGGTCGGAGTCGGTGCCTACCATGTGAGTGTGGTTGAGCATCGTATGTTGACTTGGGCGCATGCATTGGTTTGTGCACCTTGAGGTTCTATTCTTGTTCATCAACGTCGTTATGTCGGGAAGGGGAAGATGTCCCTTAGCTTGTAGGCATATCTTGTTGCGTCGGGCAGTTAGTTGTTACTCATGGTTATTCTGTGCCTGTTTTGCCCGGTTTGCCTTGTGCATGTGCATGGTGTCCTAGTTGTCCGTTGCCTAGGTTGTGTGCTTCTGTTTGTCGTCTCTGGTGTGGTCAAAATTTTTTCATCATTTCCTTCTTGCCCCTTAAATCTTAAAAAACAAAATAAATTGGCTTCGCCTGCGGTCGTAACACTGGGGACGTTACATTTACTCATACCAGTCATCATCCATTCCTCTTCTCAGCCATCTCTTTTATAAAAAAATTCTTAGTGACCACTTTCCAATGCATGTTTAATTCATTTTATTAAAAATTAATTAGGAATTACTCTCGTCGTACACTTGTCACCCATTCCCTTAGTTGGACCAATAAATTCACCATTTAATTTAATTAAATGTCAATTTCCCTCACCCATCCTGAAAGGGCTCCTAAAATCTCTCATAACCGTCCCTTTATTCCCTCTATTTCCTATTTAATGACCAACGCCTTTCTAAAACTTAGTTGGGTTTAATTTAGAAAATTTATTTAGTTAGACTAGACTAGATTCCTTTCTATGCTTCCATATTCCTTTTACATTTATTTCCTATCTTATCTTAGTTCCAAATTGGTATTCTTTTGTACATGTTATATAATTAAATCTTTAGATATAAATTTTTACTCTTTCAAT
>ML798375.1:43107-68668 GCA_009831015.1 Picea engelmannii | reverse complement strand
TTTCTATCCTATATTGATATTTGGTTCTTAACAATGATTATTTGAGTGATTCATAATGCTAGAAAGAATAAAATCATTCAAAGGAATAAAAATGTGAAGTTGTAAAACACAATAAAGAGTTGATTAAATCTAAGACCTTGTATATTCATCCATGAAAGTGTTAGAATGGCATATTCACCTAAATGAGCCAATCCTAAAAGATGTATGACTTTGCAAATTAAAGCACAAAGAAATGAAATTTTAACAATAATAAGCAGTTTGATCAACTATTATGTAGATCCACTAGTTCACATGATAAACTTATCCTTGGAATTATTGAATATAGTTTTTGAATATCTTTAAATTTACAAAATAGAGTGATTCAAAATAATAATAATGAGGTAGATATTTTGAGTTGTCTTAATAAGAGAAAGAAAAGTGATGTTTTAAAATTAAAATTACTTTTGAGGAAGCTAGAAGACATCTTGTTTGGGTTTGAAAATGTTCATCGTTGAAGATAATATAACAAATGGAAATAATGGTATTTTGAAAAAGGATTGTAGAAGGTCTAAGTGCAATCTATATATAGGTTTTATTCTTTTAGCCAGGTTAATATGGTTGTGTATATATCACAATGTGATTATTTGAGTGACCCATAATCATATAAACAAAATAAAGTTATTTGAAGACACAAAAATAAATAACTTTTAGACCATAATAGAAAATTGATTAAATCCAAGGCCTCTTATATTCACTTCATTCAAGTGTTACAATAAAAGATCCACTTAAGTGCACTACTGAAATGTGTATATCATATTGTAGATTAATAGTACACAAATCATTGGATGTTTAACAAAGTCAAGAACTTTGATTAACAATCATGTTGATCCGGGGTGAAAGGGCAAGAACGCTCTGCAACTAGGGTTCTGCAACTTCCAGCCGTCTTGAACTGCGCCCAACTGATGGCCGCCCCGCAGGGGCCCCCGAACCACAAAGAGGGGACGTCGTACGACGCCTCTTACAACCAAATCACCAACGGCAAGGATGCTGCACTGAGCACGAAAAGACCCACGTTCGAGACACCTCCTGATCTGCGCGCGGTTCTCTTAGAGGAAGGAACCTTCAAGGACCGCAATATGGATATTGATCCAGACAAGTGGACGGCCCCAGCAAACGCGACTGCCCCTTGGATTCCCAGAAAGTGCATCCCACAGGCGCCTCAGGCCCCAAAATATCTTGTAAGCTCACCACGCATAGAGGAACAAAAACAGTACATGCGTGATAATGCTCTGGTAGGAAAGTTTCTAGGGCTTTGGCCCTCTAAGAGAGATTTGATCATATGGATCCAGTACTGGTGGAAGCCCAGAGGTCATTATGACCTACAGCTGGGGTCCAAAGGGTTTTTCACCATTATCTTTCATAACTCAGAAGACCGCAATCGGATCTTTGACGGAGGACCTTACTTCTATAACTCGGCTGGCCTTTTCCTGAGATTTTGGACAGAAAAATTTAGTCCTGAGAAAGAGGATTTCGCCCACGCGCCGGTATGGATCAGACTGTACTCCCTCCCACAGGAGTTTTGGTTGGAAGAAGTACTAGCAGGTATCGGCAACACCATTGGCGTCTATGTGAAGTCCTCTGAATCCACCAAGTAGCGTAGATACACCTCATATGTGAGAATCTGCGTGTACCTGAACATATCCAAGACACTCCCAGGTTCCATTACGCTGGAGTACCATGACGAAGAATGGTCGCAAACCATTGATTATGAGCATATCCCCTTCCGCTGCAGAAAATGTCATGAACACGGCCATTTATTCCAAGAATGCCCTCTCAATGCGGTTCACAAGGAGGGTGCCACAGACACCGGCAAAGACAAGGAGGGCTTCGCTGAACCGGCAGGACGACGTCGTCAGGGTACCAAGAAGCAGCCATCCCAGGTAAGTAAGGACCCCTCCACTAGTAATAAATTCGCTATCTTGCAAGATCAACCTGAAAATCCCCTAAACAATACCACCCAGCAGCCCCCTCTCCATCAAAATGAGCCTCGCTCCCCTCCCCTGCATAGCGTACCCCAAGCCGAGAACCAGTCGAAAGGCCACGCCCCTCAAAACAATGTGCCCCCTCCTACCCACCCGAGCATGACTCAGGAACAGTTAGATCAGCCGGAAACAGATGACGGCGATGAAGAAATGGAGTTAGAAGAACAAGATTTGGCCGAAGTAGATCTAGAACACCTTGAGCACGCTTATCGACATCAAAAGCTCTACACCATCCCCAAAGATCAACTGAGAAAAGTACACAAAGTATTCCTCAACTCGTCAGCAGGGTCTTCGTCTAGAGCCAACAAGGCCCTGGGTGTTCAAACCAGTCAATCTAAAACCCCAAGCAAAGCTCAGAAAGAAGAAAAGAAAAGAGGGAGGAAATCCACTAGTAAGCTTATACAAGAAATAGGAAATTTTATGGTGAATTCCAGACAGATTCACTTGATCTCGGACAAGTTCCCTCCTCTCCCCACTCCTCCATCATCATGAAGATTATCTCGTGGAATATCAGAGGTCTCAATGGTCGTAGCAAACAAAAAATGCTACGGGAAATGATCATAGCAGAAACACAAGATGTTGTTCTTTTGCAGGAAACAAAATGCACATCCGAGGATATGGACAGGTTGCTCCCATACTCATGGAAACAAGGTGGAATAGTCTCAGTAGACGCCATAGGAACTGCAGGAGGACTAGCCATCCTCTGGAACACCAACATCGTGCTTCTGAACAATTTCTGTGCCACCAAATGGTCCATTACTGCCGAATACAGACTCATTGGTTCAAATCGGCCTGGTCACTTAACCTGCGTATACGGCCCATCGACCCCGGGGGATAAGAAGGCTTTTCTCCATAGCCTTCTCCATACACCCAATATCACCCAAAGGGATAGGTGGATCATTGGTGGAGATTTCAATATTACCCGCACTCTAACGGAAAAAAAGGGAGGATCAAGGAGATTGGATCGGGACGCAAGCGATTTCAACAATCTCATAGAAGACCTCAGCCTTATCGATTTGGAGCATAGTAATGGCCTATACACTTGGTCAAACAGGAGGACAGGAGCACACCAGATCAATTGTAAACTGGACAGATTCCTTACATCAGAAGCATTTCTTATGGAAGGAGTGGCTATGGACTCCACTATACTAGATCTCTCTGGGTCAGACCATTGGCCCATTCAGTTGTGGGTGGATGTCTAGGCAACGCCGGGGAAAAATCCCTTCCGGTTTGAACAGTTCTGGCTTGATCACCCTGACTTCCAAAAAAACATTCAAGAGTGGTGGAGACAGGCGGAAATCCCCTATGCCTCCAAAATGTATAAATTTCAGCAAAAACTCAAAAACTTGAAGCAAACACTCAAAATCTGGAATAAACACACCTTTGGCAATATCTTTGACTCTCAAAAAGAGTTGAGGCAGCAAATGGGGGAGATCCAGAGGATGATCAGAGATCAAGGCCTCACGGATGCTGTGAAAGAGCAAGAAATGAAGGTAAGCCAGCACTTGGAAACCAGGAAAAAACAGGAAGAAATCCTGTGGAAACAAAAGTCACGCGTCGTCTGGCTCAAGGAAGGGGAGCGCAACACAAAGTTCTTCCATATCACTGCTATCTAGCGAAGGAATTCCAATAAAATGACGCATCTAATTTCAGAGGATGGAGCAATCATACAATCCCACGAGGACCTGGAAAAAACTTTGATCAAGCACTTCCAGAATCTCCTAACAGAACCCATCCAAAACAGGGGTGAAGCCATCAAAAAAATCACAAGACATGTGCCAGCCCTCATAACCGAGGAGAAAAATGCAGCCCTCCTCCGCCCAATCTCAATAGAAGAAGTGGACCAGGCGCTTGAGGACACTCCCAAATGCAAAGCTCCGGGACCGGACGGCTTCACCAGCGATTTTTTTCACTACTGTTGGCCCATGATACACACCGAGGTATGGGAGATCTTAGAAGATTCAAGGGCCACGGGCCAAATTTTACAAGCCCTCAATGCAAATTTTATCACCCTTATCCCTAAAGAAGGAAACACGCACAGGCCAGCGCAGTACAGACCTATAGCGCTCTGCAACGTCATCTACAAGCTCCTCACAAAAGTGATAGCTCGCAGACTTAAGCCCATTCTACCAGCAATCATCTCCCTAGAGCAATCTGGTTATGTCGAAGGAAGACAAATCATGGACAGCGTAATCTTAGCTCATGAAGTCATTCACTCCCTGCAAAAAACTAAGACCCCAGGTATGCTTCTCAAACTAGATCTCTCTAAAGCCTTTGACAAGCTCAGTTGGGAGTTCATGCAGGCCATGCTTGTAGCTTTTGGCTTTGATCAAAACTGGGTAACCTGGATCATTAATCTTACTTCCTCGGCCTTCTTCTCCCTCCTTATCAATGGAGTTCCCTCGAAACCTTTCTCCCCCTCTCGAGGAATCAGACAGGGCGACCCCCTCTCCCCCTTTCTCTTCATAATCATGACCGAGGGCCTCAGCCGCTCCATCCATGCAGCCCTGGAAAATAATCTTCTGACCGGTCTGCCCCTCCATGGCATCTCTCCCCCTCTTTCGCATAGCCAGTTTGTCGATGACACTCTTTTAATGGGTAGCCCCACTGTACGAGAAGCCGTCTCTATAAAGTCTCTTCTTTCAGCCTTTTCGGAAGCCTCGGGTCTGGAATGCAATAAAGATAAATCCCTTATCTTCTTTTTCAACACCCCCCCACAGATTCAACAGCACATCTCGGATCTCCTTGGTTTCAAGCGAAGCTCCCTTCCGTCCAAATATCTTGGGATCCCTCTAATTGATAATGCTCTCAAAAACTCCTCTTGGGATCTTCTCCTTTCGTCCTTCTCTAAAAGATTGTCCTCCTGGACCTTCCGAGTTCTTAATCTTCCCAGTCGGCTTATCCTGCTCAAAGCCGTCCTCCAAGCCCTCCCGATCTATGCCTTCTCCGCCTTGGCGGACCCTAAATTCATTCTCACAGCCATCAAAAGCATACAAAGGAATTTCCTATGGCAAGGCGTAGCCAAAGAGAAGAAAATAATGCTTGTTAGCTAGGACAAGCTATGCAAGCCAAAAAAACAAGGAGGTCTCGGCTTGAGAGATCCAGGCATAATGAACAAAGTTCTCAGCACCAAAATCTGGTGGAGGTGGCTGAAACACCCCAGGGAGCTCTGGGCCAAACTCTGGAGGAAGAAATACACCCCGAACCTGCCAGAGAATCGCCTCATTCGCTGGAATGGGGATGACCAATGCTCCCTAATATGGACAGCGGCCAAACAGAATAGACAGCTGATCACGCAACATGCCTTCTGGGAGATAGGCAATGGGGAAACTGCCCTCTTTTGGAAGGACTCATGGCACCAATGGCCAGCGCTGGAAGATGAAGAGTGGGCACCTGACATCAGCACTCAAGCGGCGCAGGCGGGTTTGACCAAGGTAGCAGACTACTGGCAAAACGACAACACAGAGGCAAACTGGCGATCTTGGCGAGTGGACAGGGAACACATGACTTTGGACCAACACATCAACCTCACTCCTTTGCAAGCTGAACTAGAAAAGAGGAAAATCCCCAAAATTGAGGGAAACAACATCCTACGCTGGGGCTATGGGACGCAAGGCACCATCAACACCAAGGAAGCCTATCAACTTAAAACGCAGTCAAACCACCTTCTAGCGTCGCAAATTTGGCAAAATATCTGGAGTCTCAAACACTGGCCGAAAATCACCCTTTTCCTTTGGTTGATCTCACACTCAAGTGTCTTAACCTGGGATAACCTACGGAAATGGGGCTTCCTAGGCCCTTCTCTTTTCATTCTCTGTGGCAAGGCTGAAGAAACTCTAAACCACCTCCTTAACACTTGTCCCTACACCAGCCAAATCTGGGATCAAGCAGCTACCATTATGCGCACCTCGGACCGTGACAGGGACAGCCTCCTTGAAACGATTTTGAATTGGAGAGATTCAGCCTTCCACTCGCCTATCCTCAACCGCATTTGGCAGCTCCTTCCCGGCTTCATCCTTTGGAACACCTGGAAAGAAAGAAACCGCAGACTTTTCAGAAACCTCTCTTCTCCATGGCAGCAATGCTGGCTTCATTGCCGTCGTAGCATCCTGGAGACCATACACCTTCAGAACTGGTCTTGCTCAGACTCTTCCTGCCCCTCCTCTGAATCCCCTATCCTCCTTTCTTGGGCCCTCTTGCACCCTCCCCCCGCTCCCTCCCCCCCACCTCGTTCTACCGCTCCATCCAGCCCCTCTTTCTGGTCCCCCCCGCCGGAGAACTTCGTCAAACTCAACTTCGACGGAGCCTCTAAGGGCAACCCCGGAGCAACAGGCTATGGGATAGTCTTCCGCGATTCTCGTGGGCGCATTCTTGTCATAGGAGCAGGCTCCCTTGGACATACCACCAATAATGTTGCTGAACTATGGGGTCTAATCAAGGGCCTGCAGATAGCCATAAATCACAATTACACAAAGCTCTTTGTAGAGGGGGACTCGCAACTTGTCATCGGCCTACTGCGACGACTTATAAATGGGGTAAATCCAGACAGTATCTCACCCAGTTGGAGACTCTCTCATGGCCTCCAGACCATTGCAGGGCTAATCAACCCCAATCGCATCATCATCCCCACACACATCAGAAGGAAGGCAAACCAGGTGGCAGATGACTTGACTAATATGGGAACTACCTGGGAGGATTCAGACCTCCTCTACAGTGTTGAAGACGATCCGAACCATCATATCCTCCATCACTGTATCTAGAAGGCCAACACGGTGGATATTCCCCCGGATGGGGTGTTAGTGTGGGTTACGCGGCAGTCAATGGAGGCGGGTGACGAGCTACAAGGCGTGGGGGCACGTGAAATGATCGTGCCTCCCCCCAGCGCTTAAATTATCCGTAAACGCATTACGAATGGATTTTAATGCGCCCATTAACGCAGTTGCTCCTCCGTTTTCATTTCATATTATGCAGTCGATCGTAATGTGCCTTGTTTGTTGCAGCTGGTTGCTAGCAGAGCGAGCTCAGCAGTGGCACCGGCTTAATCTCGGCTCTGTTTCTTCTGATCTCTTGTGCTCCCCACAGCGGGCATCATATCACCTTTCTCTACAGTCGTTGTTGCATCATGAAGTGCCTACAGGGGAAGCCAGTGCGAGGCTCACCCTGGAAGCCTCGGCGTCCCTCCATTTCATGCTCTGCCTCGTCCTCTTTGAGCTCTTCCTCTCGGAGCCATTCAGGCCACCTCTCTTTTACCTCGCGTCACATGGAGCATGATCACTCCCTTTCGTGGGCGCTGGTACCCTGCGATGTTACTCCACCCCCTCGTCAACCTGGTGACCCTCCGATGCCTCCTCCCCACCCCGAGCCCGACCCTCATCAGACTTCTCGAGGCGCTGGACCTCTTCCCCGGCACGCTTCTACTCCAGAGCAGCTTTGGGACAGTATGGCGACACTGTATGATTTGGTGTTTGGCATTCGCCAGGGCGTGGAAGACCTTAACTTCCGTCTCCAGGAAACGGATGTCAAGGTCGACCTCTTCCTTAGCACCCTCGCCTCCCTGCAAGACTCCCTGATCCCTAGACAGAATGAGGATTCTCCAGTCCAGGAACCGAGTGTGCCTCAGGAAGAAGATGTAGACGCGACCAAGGATAAAGTTATGGGCACAACGAAGGATAAAGATATGGGCGCAACTTTAGGCATCAAAGCTGATTACACAGGGGATGATGGGGAAGGTGACAAGAATTGGGCCGACCAGATCACTTTCATAGAGGACGAGCCATGGACAGAAGACATCCAGTCCAAGCGACCCGATTATTCTCCATATGTCGAGCTTATCAGTCAAGTTGCAGGGTACCGATGTTTATACTGTCAATCTCCTGCTGATTTTTGTTAAGTTTTTAAGCACAAACAGTATGACTTCCATAGACAATAGAATAACTGAACAGCTTGATAATTCTGAGTTCAGGGACTAGTTTCCCCTCTGTTGGGGCAGTCCCTCTTCCTCAGACTGAACATCATGTATTTTTCTTTGTTACTCTGCTCCTGAGAGGATTTTAATATATTATACTTACTTACAAAAAAACAATCATGTTGATCCATTAGTATGTTATGAACCAAAGCATCACAAAAATACTTGCTCCACTAAGAGGAGGATTTTGAGGTGATTTCCCTCAGTTAAAATTCCATTTTCTCTTATTCAACCACCAAACACCACATTTTTTACAATTTAATTTTCTCTCAGTTTCTTCATTACTAGAATTCAACATGTTGTGAATTGAGGCATCACCAAGGCATCATTAGTATCCATAGTTCATAGTGAAGAGTTATCCACAATGTAAGAGACCTCATAGGTTTATCCTAGTTCCAAATCCTCATCAAACGCATGAACTTATTCAATTTAACATATAACCTCACCACATTCTAGTCACTCAAGTAAATACATTTCCTTCATTTACAAAATTTATCCAAAGATTATCAACCTTGGATGAGGTTCACTATGTTTATCCTCTATAGTTAGAATAGGTTGACAAAGATGTCTTATATATTTATAACATGTTAAATCTATGATAATATAAATGCAAACATATGAAAGGAAGGTTGTACTTAGGAAGGCAGTTCCAAGTTGGTGATAAAGTCGTTAGAATATTAAACTACTGTAACATCCCGCTCTGGCGCACTGAGAAAACTTATTCTTTGAGGACACTTGCTCGCAAGTGATCTGGACTTTTGTGATGTTAAACCATTTATACTTGATTATCATACGATTGACAGACGACATGATGTTTTACTATTTGATGTAGACAGGAGCTATTGAATCAGTTTTATTGAGTGTGCAGGGTTTTTGACCTGGATGATACAGAGGCATCGGTGGAACCCCTTGGACTCCGGATTGAGTCAGGGAGTGTGCTTTTGGGTTGATTTATTTACTGTGATATTTCATTTGATTCGATGATATGATGTTGTCATTTCTGACATGATTATTGATGATGCAGGATGACGATAGCTTGTCGACCAGACTCACATATGGAGTAAAGGGGCCACACACGATTTCCAGAGAGGTTGAGGGAGAGGGGTGGACAACAGCCCTGCCACCGCCTACTATCACTCTCGTCGTGGCTCGAACTGTAGGTTAACGATTACCTAGTTCGAGAGGATCCACGATGCCATGAGGGCAGACTACGGCAGTTGCTCACGATGATTCTAAGGGGCACGCAATAAGGCAGGGGCCTTATTCCTTAGAACCCTTAGTCTCCCACAAGTTCACCTGGTGGAGTGTTGAATCCATGGGTTATAGATGTCTACCAATCAGTCCAGTTGGCGACTGGCACCCTTGGAGCACGTGGTGCATCCTAAAGGGCACGTCGCACAAAAGAAACAAAAGAAGCGAGTGGCACCCTTGGAGCACGTGGTGCATCCTGAAGGGCACGTCGCACAAAAGAAACACAAGAAGTGAGTGGAACCCTTGGAGCACGTGGTGCATCCTGAAGGGCACGTCGTGCAAAGGAAACGAACGAGGCGAGTGGCACCCTTGGAGAACATGGTGCATCCTGAAGGGCACGTCGCATTGATGTGGATGAATGAAACAAACCTAAATATCCCTAAGACAATAACGCCTTAATAAAGTCTTAAAACGACACCCCTAAACAAATAGTTGTCCAGTTCAAAATCTAAACCTAAGTCAAAAAACAACTTCTCTAAGAAAAAAATTCCGTTTAACCTTAAGGAAAAAGGCCCTAACTCTAACTCTAAAAAGAGCCTAACCCTAATTCTAAATGAAATAGCTCCTATGAATCTTGACCTAATCCTATACCCAAATATCATTAGTAATAACAATTAACCCTATAAACCATTAAAATAACTAAGCAAAACATCTTTATGAGATTTTAGGCTAGAGTTCGCACCTCAATGCAGTGCAAGGAGAATACAATTTTTAGAACATACCTGAGCTCTAGTTCTTGGATTCATTAACGTTAACTTCATCCAACTATAACCAATATATCAACAGATACATTTTAGTTAACTCAGACAATAAATTTCATTGAATGTCTCTCCTTCTTTAACCGCAACCTGCAATGAGATTTCATTAACTTATTGAAAGCATAACTCCCTTATGAACACAATAGTTTTTCAAAAATTAAACTAATTCATAAATAAACGAATACCAAAAGCCATAGTTTTGATTGACAGAATGCATAACCATTAGTGAATAAATTGAATGCTTAAGGGACTAAACTATATTCCTTAAAACTCATACATAAACTCAGATTGAACCAATAGTAATAAAAAAAATTTAACAAGCGGGAGTATAAATATATATATATATATATATATATATGAATTTAAAAAAAATAAAATGAAAAGATGCTTAGCGCTTTTACCTTTTTGAGTTTTTTTTAAAAAGAAAAAAAAAGGGGGGGGAAATAATTTTGGAGAAACGTGGGGGATGAGTGACACTTGTAAGACATAGAATTTTTAAAGGGTTTTTGATTAAAACTTAAAATAAATGTGATTTAGGTCAAAATTGGATAAAAAGAAAGGGGCTAGGGGGAAAAGTGGGGGGGCTATGAGGTATTGTTATGCTGTCGAAATTGAAAACGGGACTGATTGCTTGTGAGGAGTTCGGGATTTTCTCAGCTATATTAGAGTTGTAGCTGAGCCTTGGAGGTGAGTTGGGAAGCTAGGTTACTGTCTAGATTATGTGTGGCCCCTTTGAGGCTCGGGGGGCTAAGCGGGAAGAAGAGTACCCCTAGCGTTTGGCTGGGAGGTATCGGTGTAGTATCCATAGTCGGTGAGCGCGAGCGGCACGGAGCTCAAGTGCGGGACTGTGTCTTCAGGTTATTCTCCGTCGATCACAGGTATGCAAGTAGGTTTGTTGTTTAAGAATAATGTGAATGCTTAAGGTTGTATATGAACCCTTCTCTGCGTTTGGTAAAATATTTCTCGGCAATGCGTCTATACATCTCTACTTGTGTGCTTGCTAAAGGATTTCTGTAATGAAGTTATTTACCTCTGTTATAATAGATAAGAAAAGAAAATTTATATATTATTGCTGGCATTTTATTTTATTTCAGTAGGCATTTCATTTATTACAGCGCGTTTCTTTTATATTATTTGTTGGTGGTTTATATATTATTGTTGGCGTTTTTACCTTGCCATGGTGTTTTTTTTACCTTTTTGCTGTGGGCGTTGAAAATCGTCGTGAGGGTTTTACCCTTTTATCCCTGGTGTTTTTCCTTTCCAGTAGGTGTTTCTCTTTAGTGCTGGTATCATGTACATTCCCGTGAGCATTTCGTTTTACCCCTGAGTTTATAAGTTGCTGCAATTTCGTTTTAAATTTGTTGTCATTCGTTGTAAACTACCGTCTTTTCATTGTAAAGTTCTAGTAGTTCATTCGGGCACTTCGTTCTTCTATTGCAGTGGGTGTGTTTAAGAGTTATCGTGTGCTTTTTAATTTCAGAGTGGGCCACTATCTATAACCGTGTGCGTTTTATGACCGAGTGCGTTTTATTTCAGTGTGCGGGTTTATGTGTTACCATGGGCGTTTTATTTACATAGTGGGCAACAATGCATTACAGTGTGCGTTACCTCCACGATCCACTCCCAACTCTTGAATGTCGTCTGATAGACAACAGATTTAAACGTTTTCCCTTTAAAAAAAGAATCCTGTATGGTTATGAAATTAGCTGACCAGGCTGTGCGATTATCCATCCGGTCAGTCACCTTACTTGTGGCCTTTTAGCTAAGTTGGTTACAGCGTCGTGCTAACGCTGCCAAGGATTCGGTCGTAAGTAAGTTTGCCAGGTTGATTGATTCTGTCAGTATTAATGTAACCCTGTCAGTATAGATTTAATTCCTCTCACCCTTGGCGTACACGCTCTGCCAAATCTTTTTGTATCTCCTGGAGCTCAACGTCCATCCTCAACTTTTAGCAGCGAGTTGATTCAATGTGAAGTTAATATGAAGGCGTTAATTACTTCCGTTATCCACCGTTGAGATTGTTGCCTCTTTTAGATAGTCGTTTTAGTTTAGTTACTTAAGTTGAGAAGTCTTTTAATATATGGTGCCCCTTATGGTGTTCTGTGCAACTGGCCTTTACAATTCTTGAATTTTCTGCGTTTGTTCGGTTTACAATCTGACTGGATTCTGATGTATTACCGGATTTTGTCCCTTCGACGATCCTGCTGTTCGGTGTAACTGGCCGCTGATATGCACACCGGTCTCGGTTCCTTGTTATAGACGTTGATTGTAAATTATTATATTCTGCGAATATATATATTCTGTTAAATATATCCTTGATAGTTAGATATGTTATTTAGTTACCTAGTTGTAGGCCCTTGTATACCTTATCGCTTGAGGGTAATATTATTTCAAATTAAATCAAAATATAGCATTAGTGTTAGCCCGCATGAACGGAAAATGCATTGTTATTTATTGCAAGATCAATATTGTATAAGGAGAAATGTCGAATTGTCTTAGGGAGAGTTATTATAATGGATTGCATTGGTAACATACAAGAAGTATAGTGATCATTATCTTATTTGCAAGTCATATTAATACAAAACGTGATGTTTCCTAGTGGGTGAATTTGATTATTCAAGGAAGGGATGTATGTCTTTTATTTAATTATTAAAGAAATATTTTTCTTTATATACTTAAAGGAAGGAAACTGTTATGTTTTAGATCGTTGTTGTATTGTATAAAGAAAATGTTTTCATAAAATTATCGTCTTGAATTGTGTAAGAATAATGCTCGTGTAATATAAATTAAAAGGTAAGGTTAGGAATGATAACATATAAATGTAATGATGTTGTTATTTAAGTTGCAAGGTATTTGATAATATGCCTTTTTAATATAATGTTGACGTTATTTTAAGTGGTAAGGTTATTGTAATGATAGATAATGACACTGGCTGTAATTTAATGTTGCGGTGTTACACATGGAGAAATTTCATTTAAAATACATTTTTGGTAATCGGTAAAGGTAGTACTTGATTGCATTATAAATAAGAATCTAAATTTGGTGTTCACGACTTGATAGGTAAATTGTTGTCATTTAATTGCAAGTTATTGTAAAATAAGATGAGGGAAATGTTAATTTA
Organism: Picea engelmannii; assembly: GCA_009831015.1. Taxonomy (NCBI): domain Eukaryota; kingdom Viridiplantae; phylum Streptophyta; class Pinopsida; order Pinales; family Pinaceae; genus Picea; species Picea engelmannii. The sequence continues at coordinate 55,552 of ML798375.1, read as the reverse complement.
TTTTAATGCTATTGAAGTCTCGTTGTTAGTGACGACACATAAAAGAAAGGTCCTCTAATCTAAGTGCAATCTTTTAGTAAATTTCAGTAACGGGGATTGCAGTTAACGAATTGTACATTATTAAGACTGGGCTGGTAACTCATCATTTAATAGAAGTCAAATGGAGTAAACGGTCTGTAATTATTTTCATTGAGTCTCTCTAGCAGTTGGTCGATGACGGAGTCCTTCCAACTTGCATCTTCCGTAGAGTTCATGGTTGCCCTTTGATTTTGTAGTACTTGGTTGTCTTGCATTGCGTGGTCAGCTTGTGTCGGGCGAGATGTAGACACCTCATTGTAGCCCAGTATATAAGTCAGTGTGTGATTATTTTTGTGTAAAGGATCCTGTGCCGTATCAAGAGTTTCGGGCCCTTTAAAGACAGGGTTTCCACTCTTGCGACACACTTGACAGAGATTACTAGTTTCTGCCTGAGCAGTCGGCCAGGAGCCTATCTGACCTTCTCTCTCTCCGGAGCAGAGAACTAAGATTAAACACCCTGCTTTCCTGTGAAGAAATAGTAAGATCTACTACTATGGATCCTTCCCTCTGTGTTCATACTGTGCATAACCCAGTATGTCGTTAAATGTTTGCGTTGTGCGCCTTGTGTCTATGGTCGTTTATTGCTTGCAGTTATCTGTCGCGCGTCCTTGTCATTTTTTTGTTCATCATGGTTGTGTCTTATTCATCGTCGGGTGACGACTCAGAGTCGAATGCATTGATTTTTTCCTTGTAGACGCGTGCACACACTTTTAAACACACACAAAAAAAAAAAAATTGCACTAGTTACCAGAGTTCTTGTCGTAATGAGGAGGTCGTTACATATGGTATTAGAGCCGGTTCGACCCGCGACTTGGGATTCGCTATGAATTTCATTGACATGATTAGATTGATTATACTTTTGCTGATCGAGTTGATTGTGTGCATGCAGGTAATCATGGTTAGAGGACGCCGTGGAGGCAGACAACGGGGTGCTAGGAGAGGAGGCATGACGCCTCCAGTAGCATCCATGCCTGAGGGGTCTAACCCCCAGGGAGGCGAGCAGGTTCTCGGACAGGAGCAGATAGCAGTTGGTGATGTTGTTGAGATGATGAGATATTTTCAATGCATGTCTGAGGCACTGATCAACAAATTGGACCGAGACGAGGGCAGGGCGCCCGCACCCCCTGAGGTTCCACCGCACGCACCGACTGTTACAGGTAGCATTGACCGTGAACTCGAGAAGGTAAAATTTCCTGATTTCTTTGGTGCCCCGGATGGCGTAGCCGCCAAGCCATGGCTGGAGAATATGGCGATGTGCTTTGCACTTCGCGATTATACCTCCAACATGAAGGTTCGCATGGCGGTCTTTCAACTGAAGGGGAGCGCTCTTCTATGGTGGAAGACGCTCTTGCCGTAGCTGAACATGGCTGTTGAAGACGTTTCATGGGAACTGTTTCAGGAATGGTTCCAAGAGAGGTACCTTTCATAGGAATTCATTGAGCGTCAGCTCAATGAGTTCAACACGCTACGACAGGGAGGTCGTACGGTGCCCAAGTACGAGGCATGTTTTATGGAGCTGCTCTGGTATGCTCCGCACCTTAACACTGAGAAGCTCAAAGTCAAAATGTTCGTGTTTGGCCTTAACGACAGCCTGTGTGCAAAGGTTAGGATCTTGATGCCTCAAACCTTGCACGATGCTGTCCAAAAGGCCCTCATAGCAGAGGAGGATCTTATCAGTGGGGGTCAGACCAGGACTCCAGCGAGACCAGCCAGGTAGGGTTCATCTGGTACACCGCAGCATCAGACACCAGTGAGACATACGCCGAGACATCGTGGCTTCCATAGGGGATCCACTTTTGCTACACCCCGATGACCGCTGCCTCAGCAACGGACACCTTATCGAGGACCACAGCACCAACAACAACGTCACCCGCATCAGCAGTAGTTTAGGCCTGTTCAACAGAACAGACCTAGTTTCCAAGTCGGTGGGCCATCCTCTTCTACTTTGGGCACCAGGACTACTGGGTCGAAGAAGGGGTGTTGGATGTGTGGGGAGCCACACTACCAGCGCGACTGTCCTGTGGAGAGGGCCAGAGTGTCTGGATCAGTCGGACCCGCTACCGTGGGAGATATGGGCAAGGCCCATCGGATTCATGCAACGGTGAATAACTTCCAGGCAGAGCACCAGTCGACTGTTCTCGAGATGACAGGTACTGTCGCTGACTAGACCCTTAGTATTTTGATAGACCCAGGAGCTACTAAGAGTTTCATTTCTGGTGCAGTGCTAAAAAGGATTAAGGTAAAGACAATCGAACAGGATGAGTTTAGCTTCGTGGAGATGGCTTCGGGAGCCAAACAAAAGGTTGGAGGAAAGGTTACGGGCTGTGCCCTTAACCTGGGGAAGTTTGTCACGAGGGTCAACTTGTATGTCACGATCTTAGGATCTTATGATGTCGTGATCGGTATGGATTGGTTGGAAACGCATGAGGCGATACTCAACTGTAAGACGAAACGGTTGAGCTTGGTTGATAATGAAGGACAGAGATGTGTGATTGTAGGACGGAACCAGGGAGTTTCCCTGCGGTTCGTCTCTTCCTTACAGTTACGGAAGAGTATGCGCAAGGGGTGCAAAATTTATGCGATCCTCGTGCTAAATTAGAAGGGAGTAGGGGAAGGTATAGAACACCTTCCGGTGGTGAAGGAGTTTGCGAACGTATTTTAGAGGAGTTGCCTGGGATGCCATCGGAATGGGAACTGGAGTTTACCATAGACCTGAAACCGGGAACCGAACTGATAGCAAGAAAGCCTTATCGGATGTCGACCCCAGAGTTGCAAGAGTTGAAAATGCAACTGAAGGAGTTGTTGGACCTGGGACTGATACGTCCTAGTCTTTCACTATGGGGTGCACCAGTTATTTTCATACGAAAGAAGGATGGATTATGGAGGCTTTGCATTGACTATCGTCAACTGAACAAGGCTACGATCAACAATCAGTATCCCTTACCAAGAATTGATGATTTGTTCGATCAAATGAAGGGTGTGACGGTGTTCTCCAAGATCGATTTGCGATCCAAGTATCACCAGCTACGGATCAAGGAGGATGACATCCCTAAGACCGCCTTTAAGACGAGATTTGGACATTACGAGTTTATTGTTCTACCGTTTGGATTGACAAACGCCCCAGGGGTATTCATGAGTTTGATGAACGAGGTGTTCCGCAAGTACTTGGACAAGTTCGTCCAAGTATTCATTGACGATATTTTGATCTACTCTCGGACGATGGAGGAGCATGACGAGCACTTGCGCTTGGTACTACAATGTTTACGAGAACACAAATTATATGGGAAGTTGTCCAAATGCTCATTTTATCAATCAAGGATTCACTACTTAGGGCATGTCATCTCTGGCGAAGGTATCGCCGTGGATCCAGCCAAGGTTGAGGCTATTATGGAATGGCCTGCGCTGACGAATGTCACAGAAGTGCATAGTTTTATGGGTTTAGCAGGATACTATCGACGGTTTGTCGAGGGATTTTCAAAGATAGCAAATCCGATCATGGAATTGCAGAAGAAAAACAAGAAGTTTGACTGGACCGAGAAATGCATGGAAGCATTTTGGAGGCTTAAGAAGTTGTTGACGACAGTGCCGATACTAAAGGTCCCTGACATGGACGTGGACTTCTTGGTATGCACTGACGCATCCAAGGAAGGATTAGGCGGAGTCTTGATGCAAGACGGATGAGTGATTGCTTACATTTCGAGGAAGCTAAGAAGACATGATGCGAACTACGCGACGCATGACTTGGAGTTATTAGCCATCGTTTATGCCTTGAAGGTTTGGAGACACTACCTTTTTGGACAAAAATTTGAATTAAAGACTGATCATTGTGGGCTGCAACACATTTTCACGCAAAGCGACCTGAATGCGCGACAACGGCGTTGGTCGGAATTTCTTAGCGAGTACGACTTCGAGATTACTTACATAAAGGGAATAGTGAATCGAGTGGTGGATGCTTTGAGTTGGAGGCCACGCATCTTTTTGGTGTTTCCTCTTCAAACAAATCTATGTGAGAATATTCTCACTTTATAGCGTGACGATGACTGGTACATAGAAGTCGAGGATTTTATCAGACAAAACAAAATGATGGTACCACGATATGAGGGATTTTCTTTTGATAGCGATGGGTTATTGAGGTTTAGAGGTCGGATTTATGTACCGCCTAACGATGAGTTGAGGATGTTGATCCTGAGCGAGGCTCATAGAGTAGTTTACATGGTTCACCCAGGAGTTATGAAGATGAGGGCAGACCTTAAACCCTTATTCTTCTGGAAGGGAATGAAGGCCGACATAGTCAACTTTGTGGCTAGATGTCTAGAGTGTCAGCAGGTAAAGGCTGAACATAGACACCCGACAGGATTACTTCAACCACATGCCATTCCGGAATCGAAATGGGAATTTATTTCGATGGATTTTATTATTGGATTGCCACTGACGGCAAGGAGACATGACTCAATTTTTGTAGTAGTAGACACTCTGACGAAGAGTGCTCACTTTATTCCTATGTGTACGACGTATCAGGCACCTGACATAGCGAGAGTTTTCATCAATGAGATTGTGAAGCTGCATGGCGTGCCTAAAAAGATTATATCCGATCGAGGGTCGGTGTTTACTGGACGATTTTGGATGAGTTTCCAAGAGGCCTTGGGAAACCAACTTAATTTTAGTACTGCGTATCACCCAGAGACTGACGGGCAGACCGAACGAATGAACCAAACCTTGGAAGACATGTTGAGCATGTACGTGATGGACCAACAAAAGCATTGGGAGGAGTTCTTGCCTCTAGTAGAGTTCGCTTACAACAACAGCTACCAGAGCACGATTAAGATGGAACCTTTTGAGTTCCTTTATGGGCGACTGTGTCGGACGCCCTTGAGTTGGGATCGGCTTGAGGATAGGGTCCTGGTGGGATCAGAAGGGATCCAATAAATGGAAGAGAAAATGAAAACCGTAAGATAAAGGATTAAAGAAGCGCAGGATCGATAGAAGAGTTATGCCGATGCGCACCGAGTCGACCATAGTTACGAGGTCAACGATCGAGTCTTCTTGCGGGTTAAACCGCATAAGAGTTCGATCAAGTTTTGAAAGGGAACTAAACTCTCTCCTAGGTTTCTGGGACCTTTCGAGATTGTGGAGAGAAAGGGGCTCGTGGCCTATCGACTAGCCTTGCTTGATTCTTTGAGGCATATGCATGATGTTTTTCATGTATCTGTTTTGAGACATTATATTAGTGATCCTACACACGTGATTGACACTAGTTCCTTCCAAGTATCGGACGAGGGAGCAATCACGACTGAGCCGATCCGCATCTTAGATCATCGCGTTCGACAGATACAACATCGAACGATAGATCAGGTCAAGGTCCAGTGGGACAGTTATAGTCTACACTCGACGACCTGGGAGGATGCATATGATATGCAACAGTAGTTTCCATTTTTGTTTGATAGATAGACTTATGATACTATGGTACTTATGATACTGTGGTGCTTTTATTTCAACATTTATACTGAGAAACTTCGGGACGAAGTTTAGACCAAGAGGGGGTGTATGTAACATCCCTCTCTGGCACACTAAGAAAACTTATTCTTTGAGGACACTTTCTCACAAGTGATCTGGACTTTTGTGTTGTTAAACCATTTATACTTCATTATGATGCGATTGACAGAGGACATGATGTTTTACTATTTGATGTAGACAGGAGCTATTGACTCAGTTTTATTAAGTGTGCAGGGTTTTTGACCTGGAGGATGCAGAGGCATCAGTGGAACCCCTTGGACTCCGGATTGACTCATGGAGTGTCCTTTTGGGTTGATTTATTTACTGTGATATTTCATTTGATTCGATGATATGATGTTGTCATTTCTGAAATGATTGTTGATGATGCAGGCTGATGATAGCTTGCCAACTAGACTGACATATGGAGTAAAGGGGCCACGCACGATTTCGAGAGAGGTTGAGGGAGAGGGGTGGATAGTAGCCCTGCCACCGCCTACTAGCACTCCCGCCGTGGCTCGAACTGTAGGTTAACGATTACCTAGTTCGAGAGGATCCACGATTCCGTGAGGGCAGACTTCGACAGTCTCTCACGATGATTCTAAGGGGCGCGCAATAAGGCGGGGGCCTTATTCCTTAGAACCCTTAGTCTCCCACAAGTTCACCTGGTGGAGTGTTTACTCCAGGGGTTATATATGTCTACCAATCAGTCCAGTTGGCGAGTGGCACCCTTGGAGCACGTGGTGCATCCTGAAGGGAACGTCGCACAAAAGAAACACAAGAAGCAAGTGGCACCCTTGGAGCACGTGGTGCATCCTGAAGGGCATGTCGCACAAAAGAAACACAAGAAGCGAGTGGCACCCTTGGAGCACGTGGTGCATCCTGAAGGGCATGTCGCGCAAAGGAAACGAACGAGGCGAGTGGCACCCTTGGAGCGCGTGGTGCATCCTGAAGGGCACGTCGCATTGATGTGGATGAAGGAAAATAACCTAAATAGCCCTAAGACAATAATGCCTTAATAAATTCTTAAAATGACACCCCTAAACAAATAGTCGTCCAGTTCAAAATCTAAACCTAAGTCAAAAAAAAACTTCTTTAAGAAAAATATTTCATTTAACCTTAAGGAAAAAGGCCCTAACTGTAACTCTAAAAAGAGCCTAACCCTAATTCTAAATGAAATAGCTCCTATGAATCTTGACCTAATCCTATACCCAAATATCATTAGTAATAACAATTAACCCTAATAACCATTAAAATAATTAAGCAAAACATCTTTATGAGATTTTAGGCTAGAGTTCGCACCTCAATGCAGTGCAAGGAGAATACAATTTTTAGAACGTACCTGAGCTCTAGTTCTTGGATTCATTAGCGTTAACTTCATCCAACTACAACCAATATATCAACGGATACGTTTTAGTTAAATCAGACAATAAATTTCATTGAAGGCCTCTCCTTCTTTAACCGCAACTTGCAATGAGAGTTCATTAACTTATTGAAAGCATAACTCCCTTATGAACGCAATAGTTTTTCAAAAATTAAACTAATTCATAAATAAACGAATACCAAAAGCCATAGTTTTGATTGACAGAACGCATAACCATTAGTGAATAAATTGAATTCTTAAGGGACTAAACTATATTCCTTAAAACTCATACATAAACTCAGATTGAACCAATAGTAATAAAACAAATTTAACAAGCGCGAGTATAAAATATATATATGAATTTAAAAAAAATAAAATGAAAAGATGCTTAGCGCTTTTACCTTTTTGAGTTTTTTTTAAAAAGAAAGAAAAAAGGGGGGGCAAATAATTTTGGAGAAACGTGGGGGATGAGTGACACTTGTAAGACATAGAATTTTTAGAGGGTTTTTTATTAAAACTTAAAATAAATGTGATTTAGGTCAAAACTAGATAAAAAGAAAGGGGCTAGGGGGAAAAGTGGGGGGGCTATGAGGTATTGTTATGCTGTCGAAATTGAAAACATGATTGATTGCTTGTGAGGAGTTGGGGATTTTCTCAGTTGTATTAGAGTGGTAGGTCAGCCTTGGAGGCGAGCTGGGAAGCTAGGTTACTGTATGGATTTTGTGTGGCCCCTTTGCGGCTCGGGAGGCTAAGGGGGAAGCAGAGTACCCCTAGAGTTTGGCTGGGAGGTGCCGGTGTAGTCTCCTCGGTCGGTGAGAGAGAGCGACACGGAGCTCAACTGCGGGACTGCATCTTCAGGTTATTCTCCTTCGGTCACAGGTACACAAGTAGGTTTGTTGTTTAAGAATAATGTGAATTCTTAAGGTTGTATATGAACCCTTCTCTGCGTTCGGTAAAAGATTTCTCAGCAATGCGGCTATACATCTCTGCTTGTGTGCTTGCTAAAGGATTTCTGTAATGAAGTTATTTACCTCTGTTATAATAGATAAGAAAAGAAAATTTATATATTATTGTTGATGTTTTATTTTATTTCAGTAGGCGTTTCATTTATTACAGCGCGTTTCTTTTATATTATTTGCTGGTGGTTTATATATTATTGATGGCGTTTTTACCTTGCCATGGTGTTTTTTTTACCTTTTGTTGTGGGCGTGGAAACTTCTGTGGGCGTTTAAAATCGCCGTGAGGGTTTTACCCTTTTATCCCTGGTGTTTTTCCTTGCCAGTAGGCATTTCTATTTAGTGCTGGTATCCTATACATTCCCGTGAACATTTAGTTTTACCCCTGAGTTTATAAGTTGTTGTAATTTCATTTTAAATTTGTTGTCGTTCGTTGTAAACTACCGTATTTTCATTGTAAAGTTCTGGTAGTTCGTTGGGGCACTTCGTTCTTCTATTGCAGTGGGCGTGTTTAAGAGTTAGCGTGTGCTTTTTAATTTCAGAGTGGGCCACTATCTATAACTGTGTGTGTTTTATGACCGAGTGCGTTTTATTTCAGTGTGCGGGTTTATGTCTTACCATGGGTGTTTTATTTACAGAGTGGGCAACAATGCATTACAGTGTGCGTTACCTCCACGATCCACTCCCAACCCTTGAATGTCATCTAATAGCCAACAGATTTAAACGTTTTCCCTTTAAAAAAAGAATCTTGTATGGTTATGAAATTAGTTGACCAGGCTGTGCGATTATCCATCCAGTCAGTCACCTTACTTGTGGCCTTTTAGCTGAGTTGGTTAGAGCGTCTTGCTAACGCTGCCAAAGATTCGGTCGTAAGTAAGTCTGCTAGGTTGATTGATTCTGTCAGTATTAATGTAACCCTGTTAGTATAGATTTAATTCCGCTCACCCTTGGCGTACACGCTCTGCCAAATCTTTCTGTATCTCCCGGAGCTCAACGTCCATCCTCAACTTTTAGCAGTGAGTTGATTCATTGTGAAGTTAATATGAAGGCGTTAATTACTTCCGTTATCCACCGTTGAGATTGTTTCCCCTTTTAGATAGTCATTTTAGTTTAGTTACTTAAGTTGAGAAGTCTTTTAATATATGGCGTCCCTTATGGTGTTCTGTGCAACTGGCCTTTACAATTCTTGAATTTTCTGGGTTTGTCCGGTTTACAATCTGACTGGATTCTGATGTATTACCAGATTCTGTCCCTTCGGAGATCCTGTTGTTCGGTGTAACTGGGCGTTGATATGCACACCGGTCCCGGTTCCTTGTTATAGACATTGATTGTAAATTATTATATTCTGCAAATATACATATTCTGTTGAATATATCCTTGATAGTTAGATATGTTATTTAGTTACCTAGTTGCAAGCCCTTGTATACCTTATTGATTGAGGGTAATATTATTTCAAATTAAATCAAAATATAGCATTAGTGTTAGCCCGCATGAACCGAAAATTCATTGTTATTTATTGCAAGATCAGTATTGTATAAGGAGAAATGTCGAATTGTCTTAGGGAGAGTTATTATAATGGATTGCATTGGTAACATACAAGAAGTGCAGTGATCATTATCTTATTTGCAAGTCATATTAATATAAAACGTGATGTTTCCTAGTGGGTGAATTTGATTATTCAAGGAAGGGATGTATGTATTTTATTTAATTATTAAAGAAGGATTTTGCTTTATATACTTGAAGGAAGGACACTGTTATGTTTTAGATCGTTGTTGTATTGTATAAAGGAAATGTTTTCATAAAATTATCGTCTTGAATTGTGTAAGAATAATGCTCGTGTAATATAAATTAAAAGGAAAGGTTAGGAATGATAACATATAAATGTAATGATGTTGTTATTTAAGTTGCAAGGTATTTGATAATATGCCTTTTTAATATAATGTTGACGTTATTTTAAGTGGTAAGGTTATTGTAATGATAGGTAATGACACTGGCTGTAATTTAATGTTGCGGTGTTACGCATGGAGAAATTTCATTTAAAATACATTGTTGCTAATCGATAAAGATAGTACTTGATTGCATTATAAATAAGAATCTAAATTTGGTGTTGACGACTTGATAGGTAAATTGTTGTCATTTAATTGCGAGTTATTGTAAAATAAGATGAGGGAAATGTTAATTTATTTTAATACTATTGAAGTATCGTTGTTAGTGATGACACATAAAAGAAAGGTCCTTTAATCTAAGTGCAATATTTTAGTAAATTTCAGTAACGGGGATTGCAGTTAACGAATTGTACATTATTAAGACTGGGCTGGTAACTCGTCGTTTAATAGAAGTCAAATGGAGTAAACAGCCTGTAATTGTTGTCATTGAGTCTCTCTAGCGGTTGGTCGATGACAGATTCCTTCCAACTTGCATCTTCCGTAGAGGTCGTGGTTGCCCTTTGATTTTGTAGTACTTGGTTGTCTTGCATTGCGTGGTCAGCCTGTGTCGGGCGAGATGTAGACACCTCATTGTAGCCTAGTATATAAGTCAGTGTGTGATTACTTTTTTGTAAAGGATCATGTGCCGTATCAAGAGTCTCAGGCCCTTTAAAGGTAGGGTTTCCACTCTTGCGACACACCTGACAGAGATTACTAGTTTCTGCCTGAGCAGTCGACCAAGAGCCTATCTGACCTTCTCTCTCTCTGGAGCAGAGAACTAAGATTAAATGCCCTACTTTCCTGTGCAGAAATAGTAATATATACTACTATGGATCCTTCCCTCTGTGTTCATACTGTGCATAACCCAGTATGTCGTTAAATGTTTGTGTTGTGCGCCTTGTGTCTATGGTCATTTATTGCTTGCAGTTATCTGTCGCGCGTCCTTGTCATTTTTTTTTTCATCACGGTTGTGTATTATTCGTCGTCGGGTCATGACGCAGAGTCGAATGTGTTGATTGTTTCCTTGTACATGCGCACACACACTTTTTAAACACACAAAAAATAAAAAAAAATTGCACTAGTTACCAGAGTTCTTGTCGTAACGAGGAGGTCGTTACAACTACCTTCATGATAATTGGAGAAATTTCTCTTTAGATGGTTTGGCTTGGAGTTTTCCCATCATTATGTCAAAGAACTTGCATAATTGTTTCAATCAGTAATATTAGTTAAATGGTAACTTGAGATCAAACATTAATTCTCCCTATCACAAAAGCTACTACTTCCTTTGTCTTTCAAATTTCATGCCATATTGATTAAGGTAGTTTTCCAAAGATTTTTATCTATTTATTAATTACGTTGTTTTAGTATATGTTCCTGCAAATTTTGATTATGACACCATATTCACCTTGACCATGAAATTTAATAAGGGAGAACAAAATTACGAATATATTGCATGGATATTTGAATACACGTTCTTGTAGAGATTATGTACTTCTCAAGCGTCCATAAATTCATTTTTCATGCGTATGCATTGCATCAAACTTATTGTAAATTTTAACCATTATTCATTTCATTTCATAAATTTTGGAATGTATATCACTGGTTTAAAAAAATCGTAATGGTATGCCATCTTCAATTATCCGTTCATGATCAGCTTTGGACATTTTCCATTTTCTAACTTTTGTTTTTTTATTGATTGGACTTCTATTAACTTTATGCGCACTGCACATACCAAATGACTATATTGAGAACTTATGACATATGACTGATAGTCGTGAAAGTGAAGATGACTATCAGTTTGATTTATTTCTTGAAAAAAATAGCATTTCAATACAATGGATCCTCTTTCATATATAAAACCGTTATCATCAAAATCTTCTAGTAACCTCATATTTTTTTTTGTACATCACATCAAATAATATTTCATGTTTTCAGTGTTGTCTATAGGTGCAACCAAGACAAAGACATCTCCTGCAAATAATTTGATATTTTCTAACAAGTAGTTTGTGTTATATTAGCACACCCTGCACGTGCCAATAAAATCATCTACTATATATATATATAAATTTTATATATCCAACTTACAAGTACATCTACAAGTTGTTTAAATATTTAACAAATATATTTTCAAACATTTGAAACATAAAAATTACCTTCTCTAACAAGATCACAAACTCTATCGCCATTAATTAACACTACAGTTTCATTTGATTCCATCTCCTATGAGCTTGCAAGTGGAATTTTCCATTTTATATTAATTTCAGTATGTCTCCAAGAGTTAACATATTCTTCATTTTTGTTTTCACAAATCTCTATGGATTATGTGTCCTCTATGCAAACTGAACAAAAACAAGATTCATTTCTTCTATCAAATGAAAACACATTTTGATAGCATTTTGTTTTAACTGAATGCACTTTTTGTGTCCCATGTATTGTACTAGATTCATATGGCATTGATCTATTTACATCTTGGATTCCAACATACCAAAAAAACCTTCACAAGACAAGAACTTGTTAACTTGAAATCTATCAAGAAAATGATTGAAGATCATATAAATTTGAACATGTGAATAAAAATATCTTGTGTACATGTGTAACATGTATATATATACACACATGTGCACATCCATTGA
>ML798374.1:282521-309865 GCA_009831015.1 Picea engelmannii | reverse complement strand
AGGGAGAGGGGAGCCTATGGGACCCAAACCTTTCTCTAGGTGTGGAAAAATAAAACTGTGTACAAATGAGGAGGGCATGCCCTATGTAGCTCGTGTCATGTAACTCAAAAATGTGTAAGACAGTAACTGAAGTGGTATCTTGACGTAGATAACGACAACGCCCTCCGAGGTGGTTTGATAATGGCAGAGGACAATTCTGATGGTGAACATACTATGAAAAGAGGTGATGACACCTGTAAGAAGTGTCGATAATTCACGGGCATTGATAGCCCAACAAATTTTAGAGGTCTTTGGAAAATATAAAAACAACTGCAATAGTCTCAAAGTAGGACCCACCATAACATGAGATAAAGTTGAAGTCAAATGTTATGGGGGTCAACGACAACAGAGAACAATGATGTTTTTCTCTGTGTCATTCGAGACTCCTCATTGTAAATGGAATCAGAGTCAAGATATTGTCACCCTCCTAGAAACTGTGTTGATGTCGACAGAAAGGGAGACGTGACTCCAAGAAGAAAAGGGCTTCATGAAATCCACTGGATGTGATCAGGAACTGATGAGATTCATGGACGAATTCAAGACATGGTGAGACTCAAGGCTTCCCTTGGTTGGGGATATATGTGAAGTATGACTGGAAACAACCGTGAAACTGAATCTAGCATTAGGGGGATGACTAGACGTGGGTAAATGGTGCCAGAGGCGTGACAACATGGAAAAACTCAGAGATCATAGGTACATGGACTGTGGGATACTCAGGGTTTATGGACGATGTCAACAAGAGTAGAAGGTAATGAATGCCCCAACCAAGGGCGACACGGTTTGCTTTGCTGAAAAAAGAAGGTCGCTAAGGGTTATAATCACAAAAACCATGTAAATGATGGAAATAAAGGCTTTGTACATTTACCAAAGGAATAAAGAATAATGTGGTATAAGTGTGCAGATACAGAAACAAGTGCCCCAATGTAAGATGGCTTGGCCTGTGAGGGCGCAAGTGGAGTGGGGAACTGGTGGAGGGTGGGGGACCCATAGGTGGGTTTCTGTACGAGGTAAATGAATGGAGGGAAATTTGTAGATGGGTAAACTTATTGTGAATGAAATGGAGGGTTAATGATACTGCGAAGGTGTAGTCAAACGTAAACCATGAGGAGAGAACTTGGGAGTCCATGTGGGAAGGATAGAAAAATGAGGAGAATGAGTATGTGGATGATTCTCGGAAATGCGTAAGACTATTGGGACTCCCATCCCTAGGGGGTGAAAGCAATATGAGTGTCAATGTTCCAAAAAGGGGATTATAAATGGGACAACTCATGTAAGGGAGAATTCTACCAGGTGGCAGTACTGAAAATGCAGCGGAGGTGAGAGTACTGCAGAGCCAGATGGGGGTATCCTAGAGGCAAATGTCGGAGGGTGTGACTGGGAGATGCAATGAATATTAAGAGGGAATGACTACATGCTAGTGTCGATCATATATACCTGAAGGGGCTACACTAGTGTGTGATGACCAAGTACTCGCACACATGAAAACCAAATACCCGATGTGAAAAATAACTGAAAATAAAGAACATAGAACAATTATTCGATAATTTTGAACATGAGCATGCGTACTTGGGCGTGATGTGAGAAAAAGGCTCCCTAGGGGCCTAGGATGGATGGTGACCCAGGGAATGTGACTATGTAGGTGGCGGGATCCTGATCCTATGGCTGAAGACAGATCAAAAAATGGATGATCGGAGCTCTTGTAATTGAGGATGGAATTTTGGCAAAAGGGACTATATATAGCTATAGGGCCCACATTGCCACCTCATTTGTACCTGCTACTATAGTGAGTTGACGAGAGGTTCGAGAGGAGATTTGGAGATTTTGGGAGTTCGAGGCAGCTGATCCAAGGTTTGCGAGAGCCAGGTTAGTGGTCATATCCTCCTGCATAGTAATTAGGATTTCTAGTTTGGGCAGGGTCGTATCGAGGGATTTTGTGAGAGTGGGCCCCAATGCACGGGAAATTGAAGCATTCTCGTGCTTGGGTGCATGACTATAATTGGGGCAGCCGTGCATGGGGGTGTCAGAATGGGGAAAACAGATGTGCATTGGATGCGTGCTTGTTCAAAGAACAACTGCGCACGCGTGCACGTCTGTTTCTCTGACAGTTGCGCATGTGTGCGCAACTGTGTAGCAGACACGCGCGCATGAATGCATGTTTGTACGTGTGATAGGGGTGAATGCATGCATCCTTGTGTCATCGATAGTTGCTCATCGATGTGCAACTGTGGGAAGAACAGGTGCGCACATGTGCGCTCCTGTGGGGAAAACAACCGTGCACCTGAGGCAAAGCTGAGGGGTGTAAAAAACTTGTCTTTTTTGAGATTTTGGTGTTTTTATGGGTTGTGATGTTTGATCAAGTAATTTTTATGTGGATGCAGGTGACCAGTTGAGGATGTCAATCCATTGGAGGGAGAGAGACTAGGCGCGTTTGAGAGAGGTAGTGAGAGATGAGGAGCCAGGTGTGCGGGGACCTTTGGCAGCCCGTGGGCTGCTAAAGTTCTTTGACTGCTCACTGTTGCAGGAACATGAGTACCTTCTACAGTTTTTGATATCTATGTGGAGCATTGATCTACAGTGCTTCATTGTGAGGGGAAAGCAACTTACATTCTCTGTGACAAAGGATGTGTATTTTTTGACTGGGCTCCCTTTTCGGGGAAGCCCTTTACCTGTTGATCTCGTGTTGCTAAGGGATGGTCAGTTGGCTGACTTAGCACACACATATTGTACCAGGGAGGACTTTATATCATTATCGATGGTGAGGATTGGGGCGATGGATGCTCTTGTGCATCGTTGCATTGCATCGATGATTGTGAGGGTATATGGATTCCTCGCTACTTAGCGGATCAGTGGTGGTTAGTTGAGGATCATGTAGAGGGATCTGTGTGGAGAACACTTTTCCTGGGGCTTGATTCTACACACCAAGATGATAGGGAAACTTAACCGGTGTCGGGCTGCCGGCTCCTGTGATTTTGCCTTTGGGTCTATCTTGGTGGCTTGGTTCTTAGAGAGGGTGCCTATGTTACACCCAAGAGTTTTGTTGGACGTGTCGAGGGAACGAGAGCCACGATTGATGCGATGGGAAACGATCCTGGTTCAACATGGTGGTGGGGAGGGAGGCCATTACTTTACAACAAAGCTAGCACGTGTGTGGCATCAGATGCCACATATCATCCTATGATATCCATATAGCGGGATGGACTATTGTCATGATCCTGATATGGTCTTACCTCCTGGAGAGGTTTGGGACCACAAAGGTATGTTGATGTATTTGATGATTTGATTTTTAGATAGAATCACATATTATTTATGTATGTATGGATGTTGATGCTATATTTTGTGTGTGTAGATGTGGGGCCCCAACGTCGAGAGATGGAGCTGGTCAGAGAGTCAGCTCGTGAGGGGCCAGAGAGATTGCCGCGAGGGGACCTGCGGGAAGGCGAGAGATGTCGGAGGGATGAGGCTGGTGTGATGCCAGCAGATGTTGATAGACCTAGTAGGAGGCATCGATATGATGACCCTGGTGTGGGGCCTTCACATGCTCCACCAACAGAGGCTAGCAGAGTGCTAGAGGATTTTTGCCACCGATTGGAAGCGGTGTTACAGGGAGTGCTCGAGGGCATGTGGAACCAAATCTAGAATGAGGGAGTCTTGGAGCAGTGTGTGGGAGGATAGGTAGAATTGTGGACCCTAATCTACCAAGCAGCGGTAGCGGAAACAACGATGACAGGGTGACTGCCACCTAAACCGGGCGAACCGCCAGCTGGTGGGGCCCCGCCTCCTGACAAAGGACCTGGTGGAGGTGCTCTAGCGACACCATGAGTGTTTGATGTATTGATTTTTTTTTATAGAGGCCTATGAGCCCATATGTATAGGGTAGTGTGACACTTATTTTTGTACTTATAGGGATGAGGTGATTCACCGGCCTACAGGCGATGTACATGTACTATTTTTGTAAACATTGATGGAACTTTTATCGATATATATATATATATATATATGGATATTCATTGTTTGGATCTTTGTGATGTTCACATGTGATGATGTTTTGTGATGTTTTTTATGATGTCTAATCTATATGATATGACAAACTTTCGATGGTTTATGTATGTGTAAAGGTAGATTGATGTGATAAATGCCAGTCTAACACTAGGTTAGCCATATTATTTGCTATTTGATTGCATTGTCATGGAATATGTGTAAATGTGATCGAATCAAAATGCCGAGATAAAAGTCTAACTTGTAGGTATTTGCGGAAGAGGCATGGATCGCGGACACAGTACACATTGTTGAGCTGCGGGACGATGAGCTGGGAATCTAGGAAGACGCTAAGGTGGAAAATATGATGGTGACTGGCCTCGACAAGGAGACCAATGACGACTGTATATTCTTCTTGGTTGTTGGTTGCTGAGCCCAAACATATTCCGCCGGAGTGGAGAAGTTCATGTGAAGGGGAATAAAGGGCCTAAGCAGCCGCAACGAGATTCTATGTCCAACAACTAGCTCCGTCAGCGTAACTGATGTGGTAGGCCGATGGAGGAGGCATATGTCAATAACATAAATGGTATATCAGCCATAAGGCATGGAGGAAGAAAAAAGAAGAGTAAAAAACGCTACAAAACCTGTACAAAAAGAAAAAGCCTAGTGTAGAATTACTACGCTCAGGCGTAAAATTTATTTAAGTACAACCCGTTGACGGGTTCTTTGAGAGGGTAGCCTTCGGGAGAGACTAGGATGTAGGAGCCTTTAGTGAGGCAGTGTTGAACGATGTAGGGTCCATTCCATAACAACTCAAATTTTCCATGGCCGAGGGTATCATGGGCGATATCGTAGGCAAGGACGAGGTCTCCTTCGTTAAATGAGAGAATTTTGACATGACGATCAAAGGTGGCATTTGACCATTTTTTGGATGCCTCGTTGTTCTATAATGAAGATCGACAGTCTTCATCTGGTGATTCTAAGTTCATCAAACACTGCTCCATTGGAACAGTGTCAGGTAAAAGATCAATAACGATGCGTAAGGTTGGAACTTTTCACTCGATGGGGAGAGTGGCTTCGACCCCATGGACGAGATGGAAGGGTGTAAAAGCAATGGTGGTTTTAATTGCTGTACGATAAGCCCATAGTGTTGAAAACAACATATGATGCCAATTAGTCTTATGTTTGTTGACAATACGCTGCAACATGGTTTTAAGGACCTTGTTGACCACCTCTACTTGTCCGTTGGACTGAGGGTAGTATGGGGAGGAAAACTCATGGGAGAATCCTAACCTTGAGGAGAGTTCGACGAAGATCTCATTCTCGAAATGTTTCCCATGATCAGAGACTAACTGTAGTGGGACTCCGAAGCAGGAAATGAAGTGATTAAAGAAAAAACGCGTTGCAGTGTAAGCGATGTTGTTGAAGGTGGGCATGGCTTCATCCCACTTGGTGAAGTAATCAACTACCATGATAATGTATTTGTGTCCATTGTTGGATGGAGGGTTACAAGTCATGAGGTCAATGCCCCATTTGCAAAAGGGGCCGGCGGTGATGATCGGGTGTAGAAGAGCGGGTTGCGCTCGTGATTTGTGGGCATAAAGCTGGCATTTGTCATGACGTTTCACGGTGTGGATACAATCATGAAACAATGTGGGCCACAAGTAGTTGGCTCGAATGATTTTCTGGGCGGTGGACATCCCTCAGAGGTGACCACCGCAAACATCGTTGTGGCAATCATTCAAAACTCTGTCAGCTTGGTCGATTGTCAAACAACAATGGAGTATGGTGTTGATCCCTCGTCGATATAAGATCTCACCGATAAGGAGATATCAAGGGGCATGATGGTGAATATGCTGACGATCGTCCCTAGAGAGGTGAGGTCCAAAATTTTGTGTTCGGAGGTAGACGAGGAGGTCGTCGTACCATGGATCATCCGAGGGGATGTAGAAGAGGTGTTTGTTGGGGAAGTCTGTATTGAGGGGTGAACTGGTAGTCTCTGAGGGAAATGTCGTAATGAGTTCAAAGAGGATGAGAGATTTCTTTCTCTTGGGTATTGAAAATTCGAGGTCATACTCCTGAAGGATGATGATCCATTGGGAAAATTTACCATTAATTTGTCGGCGACTGAGCAAGTATTGCATGGGGTTGGAATCTGCTACGACTTTGGTAGTGCAAAGCAGGATGTAATGGCGCAGTTTCTGGACTGCAAGGAAAAATGCAAGGGCGAGTTTCTCTTCATGATTGTACTTCAGGGGGGGCCCTGAAAGAGTTTTACTAATATAGTAAATTACATGCTCACGACCATCATCCCCTAGTTGGATGAGAACTCCTACTACTGAGACGACTGAGGCCGATAAGTAGAGGATATAGTCACAATCATAGTCAGGTGGACTAATCAAAGAGGCGTTGGAGAGTGCCACTTTGAGGTCATCAAAAGCGGTTTGAGCATGTTCATCCCATCGGAATGGGATATCGTGATGCAATAAGTGAAGGAAACTGTGTGCACAAGTGGCATAATCGAGGATAAAGCGACGTAAAAAGTTAGCTTTGCCTTGGAGGCTTTGTAGTTGGCATAAATTCTGAGGTGGTGTAATTTCCGTGATGGCTTGGACCTTGACGGGGTCAACAATGATGCTGATTTGGGAGACTATGAACCTTAGGAGGCACCCATCGGTGACGCAAAATACACACTTGAGTTGGTTCAAGCGGATATTGTACTGACGACACCTTTGAAATACAATTCGTAAGTCATCTAGATGTTGAGTGCATTTCTTGGATCGAGCGGTGAGGTCATCCAAGTATGCCAGGATGATGTGAGCCAGATCATGAAAAATGTATGTCATGGCCCATTGGAATGTCGTACCGGTGTTCTTGAGGCCGAAAGGCATGACACGATATGTAAAAGTACCCTAGGGAGTAGTGAATGTGGTTTTGTACTGGTCTGCTGGGTGAATCTGAATTTGGTTGTAGCCAGAAAAACCGTCCATGAAGGACAAGGCTTCATGACCGACACAATCATCAATAATTTGGTCGATGAAGGGCGTTGGGAAGTTGTCTTTGGGACAGGCATGATTGAGATCATGAAAGTCAGTGCAGATGCAAATAGTGTCATGTTTTTTGTTGACAGGGACAGGGTTGGAGACCCATGACGTATATGCGATGGGGTATATGAACCCATCTGTGCGTAATTTGTCAATATCAGCTTTGATGGCCACTGCTTTGGATGGGTGTAATGGGCGTTGCTTTTTTCATATATGTGTGATATCAGGCCATGTGTCTATATGATGTTCGACAATAGAGGGATTGAGGCCGGGCATCTCTATGTATGACCAAGCAAAAATGTCCCGGTATTCCTGGAAGAGAGCTCTGTAGGCTATGAGTTCTTCAGGAGAGCATGCGACACCAATGATGATTTCCTCTATGATTCCAGGTTTGATGGAAATATCGATTTTGACTGTGGGGGAAATGTTAGCCATGTTACCCTCTTCAAAAGTGTCAGGGGAAGGGATAGGTTTGTTGAACTAGTCTATATGCCCTGATGGGATAAAATATTTAGTTTCGATCGCGTATATGGAGTCTTGACTAGGGGGATCAAAGTATTTTTGTGAGAGAAAGAGTGCTCTGTGATGGAGTGCATTCCATGGGAAATCGGGGGTAGTTAATTCCTCGAGGATGTCTTCGTCACAATGGAACTAGTGAGAATATAAGGGATCCCAGGGAGTAACATTGGTGGTTGTCAGTGTAAGGTTATCTTCCGGTGGTGAAGATGTAGGGGAGGTGCAAGGAGGTTTCGATTGTGTGATCGACATAAAACAAATATCGAGATATTGTGGGTTAAAAATTGTAGTTGGGAATAATATTTCTGTGGGGAAATGTACTGGAGAATTGGGGGGATTTGGGGCCAAATCCTCATATAGGTTATCCATGAACCATGGAGGAGTGGGGAGTGCCTCAAGCTCAGGAGATATAATATGAACGACATCAAGGGATATCGTCAGTACGTTTGGAAATGGGGGGGGGGTGTAGGATTTTGAATAAGAACCATTTGGTGGCGCCTGTATTTAAGGATCGTAGGGAATTGGTATGTGAAATGATCGAGTGATTCACAGAGAGAGCAAGGGCATCTCATCCGTTTGTTAACCGAGGTCGTGACATAGTGAATGTTAGTGACAAGATTATTTTATGACGTGGATGGTGGGGACTCTTGCTGAAATCTTTGGCATACTGTCGTTAGTGTCTGTCAAAATTGAGGTAGTGCGGGGAAATGGTGGGTGTAATTGCCATACTCTGAACAGATGGCACAGGAGAATTTGGTTCGGAACCTTGCGTTACCTGTAGTTGGAGATGTGGTGGTAGTACTAGGTGCGTTGGGTGTAGCGACGAGCGGTGTGGTTGCTCAAGGAAGTCATATTAAATTGCGTAACTTGGGGAGAGAGGGACGTCAATTAGTGGGGTGTCCTTCTTTCTCACATAGTGCGCAAGGAAGTTGAACTTGAGGGGGAAGTGGAGAGGTGGGATCTTTCTTCTTACTTCTGCCCCCAGTTGTGGTGGTGGTGCTAGTGAGTGGGGGTGAGGGTGGTGCGGTTGGAGTCAGGACTGGTATCTGCATTGGGATTCCCTCTGTTTGGGGAGGGAGGGATGGTTGAAGAACCATCTCAGGTGGGTGCAGATACCAAACTGGGATGGAAAGCACCATGTTAGGTAGAGTAAGCGTTGCGACTACCTGGAAAGCTTGTATCCCCAACCAAGGGCAGTCTCGAGTCTCACCACGTTTTGAATTCGTCCATGAACCTCATCAGTTCTTGATCTCATCTAGTGGATTTCATGAATCCCTTTGATTCTTGGAGTCGCATCTCCCTTTCTGTCGACATCAACACAGTTTCTAGGAGGGTGATAGTATCTTGACTCTCATTCCCTTTACAATGAGGAGTCTTGGATGGCATAGAGAAAAAAACCATTGTTCTCTACTTTCGTTGGCCCCCATAACATTCGACTTCAGATTTATCTCATCTTATGGTGGGTCTTACTTTGCGACTATTGCAGTTTTTTTATATTTGACGAAGACCTCTTAAATTTGTTGGGCTATCAATCCCCGTGAATTATTGACACTTCTTACATGTGTCATCGCCTCTTTTCAGAGTATGTTCACCATCATAATCGTCCTCTGCCATTATCAAACCATCCCGGAGGGCGCTATAGTTATCTACGTCAACATACCACTTCAATTACTGTCTTACGCATTTTTGAGTTACATGACACGATCATGGGGCATGCCCGCCTCGTTTTTACACGGTTTTATTTTTCCACACCTAGCGAAAGATTTGGGTCCCACAGGTTCCCCTCTCCCTCCAATGGGTCGCTCTTGCAATTCCTCTCAACACTCTTTCTTACAATGGTACTCTTAGTAGAGGAAACATTGATGTATTTTGGCTATACGTATGCTCCTAACCTCACACATCAGGGGGCATCTGTTATCACTGAAATTTTGTCCGCAAATGGTTACAGGAATCCAACATCTCCAAACACCTATTAGTTCACCCACAACTTCAAAAATGTATTACCAAAAGGCACAAACTATACAATTGGTTATAAAATTAGCACGCGCTTAGAATGCAAAGGCAGTGTGCACATGTGCGCTAGTCGAAAACGCAGGGAAAGCACACATGTGCCCGATGCACGACTATGGATGAAAAAATCCACACACACCTCAGAATGATGAATTAATGATTCTGGTCGGCTTCCCACCCACTTCTGGTTCAACTCCCAAGTCGATTTGACCCCCAAATCTGAGTTTAATCCGAGTGGGGGGCTGGTCAAATATCTAAAGGGCCCTTTGTTCACACTAAAGACCTGTTGTATAATGCCTCAAAGCTTTGTTATAAAAAGAGGCCATGGGTGCATTATGTTTCCAAGAATCTATTTGTATTGTTATGCTGCCTCTATTGTCCTGCAAGGAAGCTCTTTCCTCATTGGAGCATATAAGCACCATTTCATTGGGCTATTCACATCACCTCTTGAGTGAATGAGCTTTGGATTTCTTCACCATTTCCTTTTAGTTTGCTATTCGTTAGAAGATCTCTCTCATTGGGGTTTCAAGATCCCTCCCTTGGAGGAACAGGGGACCCATAAGTCTCCCTTTCTCTTTGGTGTTTTCCCACTAATACAATCTATCCATTGGTGGCATGAATATCAGTTTTTCTTTTGTTCTATTTCCCTTATGCACTTTAGTTTAGTTTCTTTAATTGTTGTTAGTTTAGTTGTTTCTTTTTTTATTGTGGTTGATGTGTCTAACTCTTGCACTCATTTCTGTCTTGTCTAGCTAACCCAACTAGACTTGTAAGTGTCCTTCTTTTTCTCATTTAGGTGATGAAAAGGACGCAACAAGGACATTTTTTTAGCAAAATGACCAATACCATCACAATTAAAGCAAATTAAAGGAAGCTTACCTCTATACCTACCGTCGGTTGCCTTGTTCAAACTTTTGACAAAGTTGACCACTTCTTCATCATCTTCCGAGACGTCACTGTTGCTGCTATGTTCTTATTTTTTCCTTCCCTTTTACTTTGAATTTTTGGATGCTTTGAGGGCTGCTTCTTTTATATATGGATTTTCCTATTTAGTTCTCATTTCATATGCTGTGAAGATTCCATGTAATTCGTCTATGCTTATTGAGTTTAGATCTGGTCTTTCTTCTAGTGATGATAACTTAGGGTCAAATCTCATAGGAAGATATCTTAGTACTTTTTGAACAATTACATATTCTTTCATTTCTTCTCCCAATCCTATGATTGCATTTACTGTTTCATCAACTTGTAAAAATTAAGCTGCAATATTCTCATCTTCCTTCATCTTAAGTTGTTCAAGCTGACCTCTGTAAGTTTGAAGCTTTGCTGCTTTAACTTTTGAATCTCCTTCATAAATATTTTGAAGTTTGTCCCAAATCTCTTTAGCGGATTTACAGTGTGCAACTTTGGTGAATACCGTTTCACTAAGACCATTCAGAAGTGCATTTTTGGCTTTGGAATTATTCTGACAGAGTTTCACTGCTTTGTCATTTGTTGTCAGAACTACTGTTTTTGTGTATCCATCTACAATTGATTGCCAAATTTCAAATCACTGTGCTTGTATATATGTTTTCATCCTTATGCTCCAAAATGCATACTTCTGTCCATTGAACCATGGTATTCCATTTTTATACAAGTTGTTGCTCTCCATGATCTACCTTTCAGTGGTTACACTGATTTCTGAAGGAACCTGCTCTGATACCAATTATTGGATTACTGAGAGGGGGGGTGAATCAATAATAAATCGATTTAATCCTTTTTAACCATATAATCCAAGTGTTATATCAATGTAGCATTATCATCCAATAACTGCAAAGTAAATAAGCGATGAGAAAATGAACAATCATACACAGACACAATACAACAATGTTTTATGTGGAAACCCAAAACGGGAGAAAACCACAGAATGCTTTTTCTTATATGTCTTGAAGAATTACATTCATTGGAAGCACCAACTTCCTTTGTTTTCCAGCTGCAACTGGAAGGAGGCTCCAACCCCCTTGTTTCTCAAGCTACAACCTGAAGGAAGCTCCAAATCCCCTATTCTCTGGCTACAACTAGAAGGAGGCTACAACCCCCTATGTTCTCTGACTACAACCGGAAGGTGGCTACAACCACCTATCCTTGCCCCGTCCAACAACCCTAAAGTAGAAGTAGAATGATGGAGCCAATGTCACACTATCACTGTGAGATATACCATTGTAAACCTATACCAATAAACCTAAACCATGCATCAACTATGCATCAACCTATACCTCAACCTGTAATCAACATGTACCATAAACAAGTGCATCAACCATGCACCACCCTGTACCAAACAACTTGTAATCAACCTGTTCCA
Organism: Picea engelmannii; assembly: GCA_009831015.1. Lineage (NCBI taxonomy): Eukaryota > Viridiplantae > Streptophyta > Pinopsida > Pinales > Pinaceae > Picea > Picea engelmannii. The sequence continues at coordinate 297,943 of ML798374.1, read as the reverse complement.
TAAAAAAGTGCATCCAACCATGTACCAAGTATGTACCAATCATGCGTCAACTGCTCATCAATATGTACCAACATCATCAAATATAAACCTCATGTATGTGCCAACTCATCAACTACTTGTCTCAACCATGTACCTTAACCAAAATCCCTCATCAATTTCATCATCCAAATATGATTTGTAACTCTGTAATAGACCTGGTGTATATGATCACATACTTGCAAACCTTCCTTAACTTTCACAACAAGAGAATAACATTTCCATCAAACTTTTCTTTAGTCTCACTTGACTAGTTTGGGATTAGTCAACAACCCTAACTTGAAATAATCATAACTATGTACCTGTAATGAATAAATATCTGAAAGTAATATACAATGTTCTTCAGTTTGTTTTATGAAATTCCTCCAAGTGTCACTACTTAGAACCTCTCAGAAAATGAGTTATAGCTAAAATGGCATACCTTGCTGAATTCTGGCTTATTCTAGAGAGCGACCTTGTAGAGCATGCCTCGCACGAAATATTTGTTGAATGGATCTAAACATTTTACTCCTAATAATAAATAATTTACTCTAACCAACACATTTGTTCTTACTAAATTTGGATCTGTTATGAAGAATTTATGACGTTTTTACCTGAAACACATGTTTTAGACTTGTTTCAGGACTAGCCACAAACCCTATTTTCCACGGAGTATAACTCCAAAAATACAACGACCCACAAGTTGATTTTTTTACCAAATATACTTGGATATGTTTCCCCAATTTTCTATCAATTTCATTGTCTGAATCATTCTAGAAAAAAAGTTATTGCGACAATGGTGAGATGACCTATAAATAACATGCCTTAGAAAGCATCATCAAAAGAATTTATCCTCCCTTGAATTCCGTCCTTCGTTTCTTCACCTTCCCTCTGAAATTCATCTTAGATATCCTTTGGTTACCTCAGTGACCTATAGATATTCAATATTCTCAAGTGTGATGTAAAATGAGAGAGCCTTGCCTCTTATTTATACTCTCCAAATATCTTCCTTAGAAGCATTTTCTAGGTCACTTAACCCATTTCTAGGTCACTTAACCCATTTATAGGTTGCTTAACCTACTTATAGGTCACTTAACCATTTATAGGTCACTTAACCTATTTTCCTCATTTTTAGGGTTAACCACTTTCCATAATTAGAAAGTTCTCCATTACTTTATCATTTAAATATTCCTCCTTGACTTTGTCACCTCACTTTATCATTTAAATAATATTCTTTGATTTTGTCACTTCACTTTATTATTTAAATAACCCTTCTTGACTTTGTCACTTTACTTTATCATTTAAATAATAATTTCTTCTTTGCAATCTCTTTGACTTCTTTGACCTTTTGGGGCTTCAAGCCAGCATATGAGGGTCCTCCAACTTCGTAAGGCCATAACTCTCAAACCGTGAGGAGTTATGTGACGTTCCACATACCACCAGAAATGAAATGACATGTACTATCCATATAGAATAGTATTACGTTAAAAGATATTAAAACTCATACCATTATACATGAAACAACCTTGGGTCCATTACCCAAACCTTTGTGCTACCAGAATTCACTACCAGACTTTCTTTAAGGGTTAACATCAATAAAAACCAACCTTAAATCAGCAATCATGCATGCATTAACAAAATTGAAACAATACTTGGTAGGAGGATGCTTCTTGGTTCAGACTGACCACAATAGCTTGAGATATTTCTTGGAGTAGTGGGACCTGAAAGAGAGACAAAAAAATTGAGTGAGAAAGGCATATGGATATGATTTCGACATTTAATATGTTAAGGGGGAGAAGAATATAGTTGTTGACACCTTATCCAAGAGATTTGCAACTTTCTCTATGATAGAGATCTCAACAGACTGGAAGTCCATTCTCTTGGTGGAATACTCCAAGAATACCTTCGCTTGTGAGATGATGGAGGCAAATATCTAGGAGGACAGGTACAAGGTAGTCTATGACATCATCTACTACAAAGACAAGATCTATCTTGTCCCCGAGTCCACACTTAAGAATAAGATATTGAGGGAAACACATGATGCACCATTAATAGGGCACCATGGGTATCATGGAAGGGTCTCAAAGGGGATGTACTTTGTCATGTGAGGGAATGCATGAATTGCCAGCAGAACAAGTAAGAGTTCAGACATCCCGCAGGATTGTTTCAACCCATATCGATCCTGGAATAGAAATGGGAAAACATCTCCATGGATTTCATCACAGGAATACCAAAGGTGTAGGGCATGGACTACATTTATGTGGCAGTGGGAAAGTTGACTAAATATGTGCACTTATTTACTATTCCTATGGAGTACAATGCATCTCAGGTAGCATATCTATTCCTTAGGGAAGTGTTCAGACTCCACATCCTTCTGAGGAAGATAGTTAGTGACCGGGATAACAGTTTTCTCAATGCATATTGGCAGGAGTTGATAATGTTATCTAGGAAAACATTGACACCTAGGACTAGCTATCACCCCCAGATAGACGAGAAGACCGATATAGTAAAAAAATGGATCGAGGGGTACCTAAGAAACTACGTTTCAGGGAATAAAACAAGCATGGATAATATGGTTACATCTCGATGAACATTTCTACAACACCACTCATCACATGTCCATCAAGATGAGCTCATTTAGGGCATTGTATGGATATGATGCTCCATCTTTTTTGGATTTGGAATTTGGAGAGAGACGAGTTCCTAATGCCAAGGATTGGTTATAGGAAAATCAGGACATATTAAGAGTTCTGAAGGAAAATATGCAGGCCACTTGGAAGCAATAGAAAATGTATGCAGACATACACAGGGTAGAACACAACTTTGAGGTTGAAGATCTTGTATTTATCAGATTACATTTGTATAGACAATTGTCATTGAAGAAGAGTGGTGAAAAGAAACTTAATCCTTGATTTTATGGACCCTACAAAGTGATTAGGAGAGTTGGGAAAGTAGCATACGAGTTGGAGCTATTGAAGGGTGGCAGGATCCACAATACCTTCCATGTATCCTTCCTCAAGAAGGCATTGGGACAACATGTCACCACTTCAGCAGATCTTCTTCCACTAGTTGAGGAAGGACAATTGGTTCTAGGTCCCGAGAGTATAGTTGATGTTAGGGAACAAACACTTAGGAGAAGGATCATTTGAAAGTATTTGGTTGTATGGAGAGGATTTCTTGCAGAAGATACTACCTGGGAAGGGGAGCATATTTTACAACACCCTGATCTGGAATCGCTTCGGGACAAGTAATCTTGGGAAGGGAGGACTGTAATGTCCCCTTCCAATTGACCGTGATTGGGGGTTGACTCATTATCCTATACGACTCCCATAGGCTATAGTCAACAAAGAAAAATGGATTCAAGTAGATGTCACTGGGTAAAAATATTGACAAACCCTAAAAGTGACATTAAATAAAATAAACAATTATATTTAAATGGAATTGGAGGGAAAATAAAGTGAAGATTTGATTTGGTCAAAATGGGGGAAATATCTAGAAGGACCAAAGGAAGGATAAATAGAGGAGCAACCCTTCCCCTTGGCATTATGATTTGATATATTATTGAATGCTCTTTTAGCTAGTGTTTTCATTGGGGTTTTGGGAAAAAACCTTCCATTGTAGGTTTAGTTTCGATGGTGCAATACCCACCCTATCTAGATGAAGAGGGGGATTCATCCAGAGTCCTCATTGGAGTTCATTATGGTGTTTGGTTCAATCCCAAAGATAGCTTGGAGACTTATCTGTTCACACAAGGGGTTTGCAGCCATATTCAGGAGAAAACCTGTCATCCAATCCGTCGACACTCAGAGAGATTTGCGTGGTCATGATAGGGGGCATCCCCATGGGTCGGGAAAGGGTCTTCTCACGAGGCCTCGCTAGATTCCTCATCATCATCCCATAAGTTCCCGTCAGCACAAGAATAAAATAATGACAACATACAACAATAGTAGGGGTGATTAGGAGTAGTCTGAGACCATATAGGCGAAGGATGACAGACAAAGAAGGATTCCTCACTGGTTGAGGAAATTTGGCATCATCATCATCAAGTTCTTGTTGTGCCTTATTATTAGTTTCTGCAGCTACATTGTAGCCAATAGCTTGTGTGTAGGAGGGTTTGGGAAGTTTTTGTTACAACAATAGCATTCTTGTACCGTGTTGTTTTGATTTATCCATCGATAATAAAGATTCCATGGTTAACTTCTCTATTTTATGTGAATGGGTGTATGAGACATGATTAATTTGATAACATATATTTGGCACTTCTAGTAGTACTAATACAAAGTGTTTGATAAAATCACAGAAAGAAGCATAATAACTTGGCCAATAAACACATATTCCCCATCTACCCTAGTTGGGGGACAATACACCTTCGAACATTGGGTATGTACATGTCCAATTTCATGGCATCTGAAGCATCTAAATGGGATGTTTCAACAATTTTCCTTTTGTTTCCACACCTTCTCTCCATGAACCAGGTCCAAACTACCAATCAATCCATACCTAACATCAACTTCTATATTAATCCACACCCAATGATGATCGAGCTTCAAATCCTACGAGGGTTTTAATCCAATGAATACCCCAATTTGTTGTCGATTGATTCCAGAGAATCCCTGGTCCTGAATGCAAGGGGTAAACCGAGCAAAATGGCCCAAATATTCGTCAAATCCATAGGTTCACATGCATGATCAAAATTAGGCATCCACATCTTTAGCACCATTTTGGATGGCACCCAACTCCAGTTGGATCTGAGGATTGATTTGTAGTCTTGTTCAGGCTTAAAAAAGAAATAGGACCACCCTCACATCAAAGTATGAGCCTGAGAGATGTACCCAAGGTGGGGTTTTCAATTTAACTCTATCAAAAAGTGCAAATCTTCAACCCTGATGTCTTTGCCACAAAAGCACCCTACAAGAGTTTTCCTTGTGAAATTCACAACCTCTGCCATAGAGATATCATTTCCTACGACCATTGAAAAACTTCCCTTTCTCTCCTTCAAGCACTTAGAAGATACTCATGTTCTGGCAAGGGTTTCATAGTTACATTCAAACTTTCCAAAGGGTCGAGTTTACAATATCCTTCTGGAAAGGCTTGCAAATGTTGAAAAATGCTTTAGATCTGGACTAGTATCATCGATTTCCTTCTCTGTCTGTGGGAGTATGCCAAAGGATGATCCCCCATACGAAGGAGATATTGAATCCTTCTCCACACTTGATTGAGAATTAAGTTCAAGTACAGATGGCGATAGTGAATCATGAGTGCCGAGCAAGGTCTTCCTTCCAAGAAATTTGGAATCTATGTATAAATCTCTAAGAGCATGTGGACTAGGCTTGTAGTGAAACTCTTCAAGATCCATGTCCTCCATTGTACATGGTGAGGGGATGGATGGATGATCGATCCCCTTCCTTTAAATCTGACATGTGATAGGGGAACGACGTATCAACCACTCGATTATCCAATCGTTGGAAATTTTACACCGAAAAGAGGGTCTCCTACAGTCTGGCCTTAAAGCCTTCACACGTGTGGTATAAGCATGTGTCTCCATGGGACCAATATGTGTGAAACTGCAGACTCCCCAATAGCTCCCTGTGGCCCAGTCCAAAGGCCTTCTCACCTACGGTCTAATCCTGAGCTTACATAGGATCAAGACGTGCGAAACCACAGACCCTTCCAGGTACATGACTATTTTTAGAAAAGAGCATTGTTTATTGAAATCAAGTAAGAGTCTAGACTTGTCTAATTCAAGTTTTTTTTTAATCCCTGGATATCAACAAAATAAACTTGAAGTAGAAAATGTGAAGTGGATATTGAACCAATGTTTTTAAATGTGGTCGTTGCAACATATTTCAAATAGTTGGGTTATAATTCCCATTTCTTGTCATTAATAATCCTTCTTTTCCAAGGATCAACCATAACATTGTATTGTCACTATCTATCAAATGTGTTTTTTGTCTTCCTCCTTGTGTGTCAAAAATATGGAGTCTATTGAGTCCTTTGTCTTCCTATAACGAATTCTCTAGGTATTGGAGGATTTGGAATACATGGGATTTTTAAATGCATCTATGTGTTGGTTTGTGAGATTAAAAGAACAACCTTTATGTCAAAAGCTAGTCATGTTTGCTTCACTCACTATGTAATATTATTGTGGTATTCTATTTATTAAATAAACCATTTTTTTACAAAGACATGAAACAAATTGTTTTAATGTAGTATTATTTTTCATAGTTTGCATGAATTGTGAATGTAATATTATTTGCATGCTTATCCATTTCATTGAGAAATTGTACAAGCAAGGTACATTTGAGCATTGCTATGAAATAAAGTAATAAGGGTAATATAGACATGTAAATTGTCCTTTTGAACTTCATTCAAACATGGTGCTTTGTGGGATGCATGAGTAAAACACTTAATATAAGAATTAAGTTCATGTTCAAGTTAAGTCCTATTGTTGTTCCTAAATGTAATTAGTGTCATTATCCCCAAACCTTTTTTAATTCCAAAATTTGACTTAGGCACTTGAAAAATGAATGAAAATTGTGTTTGTTGTATTGCCACATCATACAAATTTATTGCACTCAATAGTGGCAGGCTAGGTATGGCATAACAATAACTCCACACTTGTGATTTGCATTAACATGAGATATTCATAAATATAATGTTAATGATTGTTGGTATTCCCTAATAGGTGAATCTTCCTATCACCTACGACTCTTGATATTTACAATAATGTTACAAGTAACACAATCCCAAGGATTATGTGTCCAACATTCCCCCCCTTAATCTGAAGGGGTGTTTCTGATTCCAAGCATCATTTCAAAACTTTTCAAACTTTTCTCTTCCAAGTGCTTTGGTGAAGATGTCCGCAATTTGATCATTGGTGGAACAATGAATTGAGTGAACAGTTTTGGACTCTACATAATATCAAATCAAGTGATACTTTGTATTGATGTTCTTAGTTCGATCATGGAATCTGGGATTCTTGGCCAACTTGATTGCAGAAGTATTGTCAACTAGAAGAGGAGTAGAATTCACTTATTTCTCTTGCAAATCTTCAAGTATTTTCTTGAGCCACACAATCTCTCTCGTTGCTTATGCAACTGCCACATATTCTGCCTCTGTTGTGAAATCTGTTGGAACCGACTGTTTATGTGATCTCCAAGAGATAGTTGTTGATCCAAGACTCATGAGATATCATGAAGTTGACACTCCATTTTACTTATCCCCAACAAAGTCTGAATTAGAATATCCAATTAGGATGAAGTCATCGACCTTAGAGTACCTGGATCCAAAATCTTGAGTTCCCTTCAAGTATTTTAGAACTTTTTTTTGCAGCAGACCAATTTCCTTCACAAGGCTTTTGCATGAACCTGGAAAGAATCCCAACAACAAATGAAATGTTTGGTGGTAGTAAGATATATAAGACTTCCCACAAGTTTTTTGTACTTGGTTACATCCTCAAATTCATTCCTTTACTTTGATGTGAGCTTCAAATTATGTTCCATTAGAGTGGAAACATGATTAAACACAATCATGTTGAACTTGTTCAACAATTCTCCAACAAATTTCTTTTGGGAGATGAATATGTACTTTGGATTTTGATTCACTTTAATGCCCAAATAGTAGTGAAGATGTCCCAAATTTTTCATCTCAAATAATTTAACTCTTTATTTATGGATGAAATATAGCTTTCATGTCAAGAAATGAGAGACACTTCCACACTAATCCTAGTAGAAAAAGAAGAAGAATTTAATCAAGAACGTAAATGACACAATAAATCACATAGTACACCGAGATTTTACCCTGGAAACCCTTAACCAGGAAAACCAACATTCCTTTGAGTGTTCTGCTCTTTTTTTTTCTTATTCAATCTGAATAAAAGGTTACATGTATAAAATTTGTCCACACTTAAGACACAATCAACATCATACCCTCTGGTTTGCGCAAGAACAACCCTGTAGCCAATCTGGCTTACATATGCATGACCAACAACCTACATCTAAATATTTCTCTAAATATTGTTTATTTTATGTTAACCTACATTAACCTGCATTACTACATTAGTGCATTATTTCCTTACATCATGCCTCTTTATAGTCTTTACAACAAGAAAACCCTAAATATTGGCGCCCAAAAATGGTTACAGATCCATGCATATAATTGGCTACAAATCCTGCAAATCTCGGGATTCTATTATAGTCGACTCCAAGTCGGATCACCAGCCGACTACCAGTTGACCTTCATTCTATATCTATACGGTGATCTCATGCATGCACTTCTACCTCTTGTTGGTTGACTTGTCGTCGATATATTCGACTTTGACTTTACACGACCGAATTCCTCGACCTTCGACTTGTTGTCGATCCACCTCGACCTTGACTATTGTCGATTCACCTTGACCTTCGACTGTCATTCGATTCACCTCGACTATACTTTCACTGCAAAGAATATAACAACCCAACATTATCCTACTTGTTGTATTCTTTGCTGAAACAAGAGATTCCTGAACTTTTGTTCATAGACGTAGGGAAACAATGCCCATTGCCTCCCTGCACCAAGAGAACTTCACATCACTCACAGACTTGGTCAACGAGTCTACTATGTTTTCCAACATGTCTACCTTCTCTAGTAGTACCTTTTTACTTTCGACCATGTCTCTTATGAAATGGTATTTCACATCAATGTGCTTAGTCTTTGAATGATAAGCATGGTTCTTTTCCAGAAATAGTGTGCTTTGACTGTTGCAACTCACCTTCATATTTTTCTTCTCAAATCCTATTTCTGAACACAACCTTTGCATCCATACCACTTCTTTTCTTCCATGAGTAGCCACCATATATTCAAATTCTATTTTTGACAAGGCTACGACCTCCTATCACTTACTCATCTAGATTATTTCTCCACCAAATATCTTTAAGACATATCTGTTGGTCGACCTCTGTTGATCCAAATCTCCATCCCAGTTCACGTTGAAAAATCCATGTACATTTAATTTACCACTGTCACCTCCAGGTATTCCTTGGTAGCATATAGCATAGTCCTTCATGCCACACAAATACCTGAATACTCTCTTGACAATTGTCTAGTGCTCCTTTCCAGGTGTCGACATGTATCTGCTCAACAGTCCCACTACATGGGAAATTTTTGGTTGAGTGCAAACCATCACATACAATAGAATACCAACAACACTTGCATAGGGAACACGTTCCATGTCCTCTATTTATTGCTATGTCTTTGGGAACTGTTCAACATTAAGCCTTACTCCCATAGGAATTGGCACCTTCATCGGTTTGCAATCCTTCATGTTCAATCATTTCATAATTGTTTCAATATACTTCATCTAATTCAACCAGAGCTTTCTAGTGGCTTGATATCTCTTAATCTCCATTCCCAGAATGCAGTTAGTTGCACTGAGATCCTTCATGCCGAACTTAGAGGATAACGTCTTCTTCACCGCCTTTATTGCGGCCATGTTGTTTCCGATCATCAACATGTCATCGATATACAAAGCTACATATATGAAATGACCACCTTCTTCCTTGGAATATATGCAGTGATCAACTTTGCTTCTCAAAAATACCAAAATAAGGATGTATGTGTCAAACTTATGGTATCGCATCCTTGGCGATTTCTTTAGACCATAAAGGGATCTTTTCATTTTTCACACCAACTCTTTCTTTCCGTTTACTACAAATTCTTTAGGCTGTTTCATGTAGATTTATTCTTCCAGGTCCCCATGTAGGAATGTTGTCTTCACATCCATATATTCTATCTCCAGACCGAATGTTGCAGCCAGATATATTAGTACCCTAATGGAAGTTAGTTTGCAAGAGGGGAAAAAGTCTCATCGAAGTCAACTCCCTTGACTTGGGAATAACCTTTCGCTACTAGTCGAGCTTTGAACTTCTCGACTTGTCCTGTGACATTCATGTTCTTCTTGAATACCCACTTGCTACCGATGATATTTCTTCCACTAGGTAACTTGACTAAATCCCATGTCTCATTCTTGTACAAGGATTCCATCTCTTTGACAATGGTGTCCTTCCATAGTTTACCCTCTACAGAGTCGACTACCTCATCGACCGATTTGAGCTCATCATCGATGGAAGTTAGCAAAAATGTGGAACAAAAGTTGGGTGGAATGTAACTTTCGTTTGGTTTTCTTATTCTTTCTAACCCCCTTACCACCGGAGTCAGTTGTTCCACCTCTTCCTCACATTTAGTCAACTCATCTGAATTATCTTCTTCGTTCCTCAGTTCAAACTACACCGTATTAGTATTATTATCGATATGAACAACTTCCTCAGGCTCAGAATTTCCTCTGACTTCTCTGAAGACCACATATTTAATTTAGTACACTGTTCTCCTTGATGAAATATCCTAGAGATTATATCCTTTCATTCCTTATTTATATCTAATTAAAATACATTTGACTTCCTTCTTGTCTATCTTGCTCCTCTTTTCTTTGGGAAAATGCACAAATTCATCACAACCAAATACTTTGAGATGTGCCATTGAAGTATTATTAGAAAAACATACCTCATTTGGAGTCGTGTTGACTAGCGCCAATGAAGGAGACATATTCACCAGATATCTTGCAGTGTCGACTGCCTCCGTCCAAAATTCTTGTGTGAGCCCAACACCACTGAGCATGCTCCTTGCCTTATCCATCAACGTTCTATTCATTCTCTCGACAACTCTACTTTGTTGTGGGGTATATGGTGTGTTATTTTGGCATGCTATGACACACTGCTTACAAAACAGAATTCACCATTGTTATCAGTTCTCAGCACTTTAGTCCTTTATCAATCTGGTTTTTCGCAAGAGCTTTAAACTCCTTAAATCTCTCAAGAACCTCTGATTTCTTCCTCAAGAAATACATCCACGTCACCCTGGAAAAATCATCTATGAAGGAGACATAATACAAGGATCCACCAAGTGAAGGCACTGTAACTAGGCCACACATCACTGTGAAACAATTTTAGAATCCCACTTGCCCTTGTCGCTCCAGATGGGAACATCACCCAACATTTTTTTCTATATATGCAATGTTCACAAAATTCGACTTCTAAACCACATTCAGGGAATTCTTCGACCATACCTTTGCTTTTCATAGCTCTAAATTATTTTTCTCAAATGTGTCCCATCCTCTCGTGCCATAACCTGGTTAGGTTGATTTTATCATGTCTTTTCGAGTTGGTTTGAACTAACTTAGCTCGATTAGAGTCGAGTTGTGTCGAAATCGAGTCGAGTTGAGTCACAGTCGAGTCAATTTTAGGAGTAATGATTTGGTTGCATCCAGTTTAGTTGACATTCCCTAACAACTTTTACAGGGTACCAATCCAAACTCTTTTCATTAAGACCATCACACCTTTGACCATCTTGCATGAATCATTTTGAAATAGAGTATGCACACCTACATCACACATCTTGCCGACAAATATCAGGTTTCATTCCAAACCCATAATGTATAGCACACCTGGAAGGGTTCTTTTCCTCCCATCCTGTAGTGTCAGTCGAAATCTTCCTCATCCAACAATTATGGTTGTCGATTCGTCCCTCGAGAACACATCACCCCCATCATATCGGTCGTGTTCACAAAACCATTCTTTATGTGGTTTCATATGATAGGATGCTTTTGAGTCGATCAACCAAACATCTTAATCTGACTGTGTACTGGTTGACGCCAGGTACACATGACCTCCCTTATCTGGGGTCGTCTTTCTCTCAGTTGTCTACTTCTCATCGAATCCAACACTGACTTTTGTTGCCTTCTACTTACAATCCTTTTTATAATGCCCAACTTTACCGCATTTCCAACATCTTCGTGTCGACTGAACCGGGGATTTAGATCTACCCTTCGAATTGAAGTTTCTACTGGAGAATATTCCTTTATATTTGTCTACCAGTCGACCTCTCACTACTAGAGCATATTTGGTCGATCCTTCCATGTTCTTCCTTCTTATTTCTTCTGACAATAGAGAAGCAACCATGTCCTCTAGCGCTAGTGTGTTTTTATTACTCCCAATAGCCATGACTAAGATATCCCAAGAGTCTGGCAAAGAACATAATAGGATGATACACTTCTCCTCTTCAGTGATATTAATATCCATAGACGATAACTGGCTTAACACGGTATTAAACACATTTAAATTCCCAGTCACCAAACTTCCATCACTCATCCTCATAAGATACAATATCTTTCTAAGAAATAACTTATTTACCAGATATTTTGACTGGTATAAGCTTCCCATATTGTCCCACAGTTTCTTGGCCGAATCTTCACCTAATACATTCAACATCACCAAATCTGCAAGACAAAGTTGAATCATACTTCTTGCTCTTCTTTCAAGTTTCTCCCATTCTTCCGTTGACATGCCTGTTGGTTGGGTACCTGGATAGACCACTGTCCATTGTTCTCTATCTACAAGAAGATCTTCCATTTTAATCTTCCAAAGCTCAAAATTATGGCCATTGAATTTTTCTATCTCTATTACAGATCTGCTTGCCATTCTTTACCATGATTTTTAACACAATTTATGACTTACGACTCTTATTGTACCTAGGGTTTAGTTCTCATATTCAAGATTGGTAAATCAAGATCTGATATACTCACCAAAGAATAACACCGCTCTGATAACTCACTTGTTAGGGAATACCTAAGCTCTTATATCACATGTTAGGAAATGAGAGACACTTCCACACTAATCCTAGCAGAAAAGAAGAAGAATTTAATCAAGAATGTAAATGACACAAGCAATCACACAGTACACCGAGATTTTATCCTAGAAACCTTTAACCGAGAAAACCAACATTCCTTTGATCATTCTTCTGTATTTTTTCCTTATTCAATCTAAATAAAAGGTTACGTGTCTAACCTTGGTCCACACCTAAGACACAATCGACATCATACCCTCTTACCTGCGCAAGAACAACCCTGTAGCCAATCTGACTTACATATGCATGACCAAGAACCTACATCTAAATATCTTTCTAAAGATTGGTTATTTTACATTAAATTGCATTAAATCACATTACTGCATTACTGCCTTACAACATGCCTCTTTATAGGCTTCACAACAGGAAAAACCTTAAACATTGGCACCCAAAACCTGTTACATATCCATGCATATCACTGGCTTCAAATCCCACAAATCCTAGGATTCTATTACAGTCGAATCCAAGTTAGATTACCAATTGACTTATAGTCAAACTTCATTCAGTCTCTAGTTGTTCGTCTCACGCTCGTACTTCGACCTCTTGTTGGTTGAATTGTCATCGATATCTTCGACTTCAACTTTACCTGGTCGACTTCCTCGACCTTTGACTTATTTTCGATCCACCTCGACCTTGACTGTTGTCCATTCACCTCGACCTTTGACCGTGAGTCGATTCACCTTGACTAGAATTTCATTGCAAAGAATATAACAACCCAAATTTTCATTGTCCCCTATTATCAACAGATCATCTACATATACTACAATATATACAACAATTTTTCCAACTTTCATCAAACCAATTTGCATCATCAAGATTGTAGTGCTTGAAATTCAATTTTAGAAGATGCTTAGTTAGATTTTCATACCAGGCTCACGATGCTTGTTTCAGACCATATAAGGATTTGATGAGCTTGCATACTTTCTGTTCTTGTTTCTTCAAAACAAAACCTTCTAGCTAAGACATGAAAACATTCTCTTTCAAGTCTCCATTCAAGAAAGCATTCTTCACATCCATTTGATGAATTTTCCATCCATTCTGTGCTTCCATGGAAAATAGTGTATGGATGTTTTCCCATTTTGTTGTAGGGGAAAAAGTATTCTCATAATCAACACCTTCTTTATGTGCAAATCCTTTTGCCAAGATATTTTCTTTGTGCTTGTCAAGTGAGACATCTGATTTTTACTTATTCTTGAATACCCACTTGCAACCGATTGGTTTGGTTTTGAATGCAGGATCCACCAAATTCCATATCCCATTCTTGATGAGAGCATCATATTCCTTCTACATGGCTTCTTTCCACTCGTCATGAAAAGTGGCTTCTTTAAAGGAAGTTGGTTCAAAGTTAGTAGATAAATTAAAATCACAATCATATGAAACATCCATGTCATCTACATCACCTGAGTTTGAATTATCTACAAAACCTCCATCTTGTCTTGAGGAACTTTTGTTTCCTGTCTTTCTGACCTCATCAGGATGAACACTTTCAAGTGTTTTTATGATCCATTTTGGTGGACCTTTCTGAGATGGTCTAGGTTGTTCAATTGATTGAGATGGTGTTGAATTATCATCAAGGCTAATCATTTGGATCCTCTCAATCACAATGTCATCCAAACGAACTTTAGGTTCTAATGAAGTGGCTGGAACTTTTTCATGAGCGGAAGATGGTGCTTCAAAATAAAAAGGAGATTCCATAGACTGACCCAAGATATGGATCTCCCCTTTAATATTTGGAATCTCATTATCAAATTCATGATATATCTTTACACGAGTGAATTTGCCCAGATGATCAATCTACCTCTCAACATTTTTTCCATTCTTGGAGGAGTCAAGAAAAATTACATCTATGGAAAGGATGGATTTATTGTTTTCCTCATCATAAAGATGATATCCCTTGGTGGTATTTAAGTACCCTAGGAAGATGCACTTCTAACTCCTTGCTTTAATATTGATTCTTTGCTCCTTAGGAATCAAGGCATAATAGGTGGAACTAAAGACCCTAAGATGCCTCACCAAAGGAATGTGACCATACCAAATTTCATAAGGATTCTTGTTTTCAAGAGCATGAGATGAAATCCTGTTTTTCATAGAATTTGGACATAGAATAACATCAACCCAAAACATTAATTTTACATTCTTGAAAAACATCATGGAACAAACCATATTTAGGAGAGTCGTGTTCATTCTTTCAACCACACCATTTTGTTGAGGATTGTATGGAACTATGGTTTGATGTTTGATCCCATGTTGGTGAAGGTAGATTTCAAATTCGTTAGATGTATATTATCTTCCATTACCAATACAAAGAGAGCTAATATGAGAATGAGCTTCATTTTGAATCCATACATGAAATTTTTTAAAAGTTTCAAAAGATTGTGATTTTTCTTTTAGAAAATACACCCAACACATCATGGTGTAATCATCAATAAAAGTCATGATATATCTATTTCTATTTGCAGAAGGAACACACATAGGGACACATAAATCATAATGAATTAGTTCAAGTTTTCTACGTGCTCTCGAAGTAGAATCATGGAATGGTTCCTTTTATGCTTTCCAAGGATACAAGCATCACATGTTGATTAAGGTTGGTTGTCATTGATGTCAACCCTTGAAGAAATCCCCGTAGCACAAAGGATTGGGTAAGGGACCCAATATTGTTTGATGTATATATGAATCATTATTGGTTTGTC
>ML798374.1:206885-219287 GCA_009831015.1 Picea engelmannii | reverse complement strand
CGCATTCACATATGGCCTTTACCATATGACCCACTTCTTTTATTTGTTGGCGCATTGGAACTCCACCATACACCCTTTTATTATAATCTTTTCACTCAATTTTTGGTGAGAGGGAATTTACATTTGGTTTAGCCCCCATTCTAGAGTGGCGCATATACATAGAACCACACCATATGACCCTTACATTAAAACTTGGCACGGATTTCTACAACAGTGTTTAGCCCGGAAGGTGCAGAACCCTGGCCACATGGGAACACCCACATGACCGTTGGTGAATATTTTGGGCATGGTTATCCACGAAGCCCGGATTAGGCACTGGGACGTGGCCACATGCCCCCCATGAGACCTACACCTCGGCCCAAAGGGGCGCTAAACTCGCTAATTGTTCGATATTTTGCCCCAATTTGTGGAGTGTGCACGTGTGATGGGTTTTATGCTCAGGAACGTTGTGGGAGCAAGGTTGGTCATTCACAAGTGCATTTTGGCGAGCAGAGAAAACAAGCTTGAAGGGGAAAACTTCCTGGAGGTGTAACTTCTTCATTTTTTGGCCAAACCAGGTGCCGAAAAAGCCCAGCTAGGGGTTTTTGGATGTTCTGAATCAATTGGAGCCATCTATTTTGTATTCTGAGCATTGTAAGATAATTTTTTAAGAATAATGAAAATGATCCAAGGGAAGCTGGACCATGAGATGTATCCCAAGAGAGGGGTGAACTCCTTTATCATTTGTTGTGTTATGTGTTCATTATTGATGGTTTTTATTTGTCTGATATGTTTCTCTTGTTTAGGTAAAACTCATTTAATTTATGTGTTAGTAACTTGATCCAATTACCCAAATACATACCATTTACACACTTGCAATTTAAAGAGACAAGACTTCTTCATTTTAAAGATCTATTGGAAACATATCCATTCTATTTTCAGATCAGTTGGTATCAGAGCTTTGGTTTTTGATGGCTTGATTGTTTGCAAGTTGTTTTTTTTTTTTTCGTATGCTTACAAGGTTGAAGCTCACAAGAGGATAAGGTCAACTTGTAGAGCCAAGTTCTAAACCGTCAAGAAGGAGAACTATGA
The DNA here is from genome assembly GCA_009831015.1 of Picea engelmannii. NCBI lineage: Eukaryota > Viridiplantae > Streptophyta > Pinopsida > Pinales > Pinaceae > Picea > Picea engelmannii. The sequence goes on along the minus strand of ML798374.1, from coordinate 218,216 downwards.
AATCATCTCAGGTTTCAAGGAGATATTCACCAAGTATGGCTCATGAGGACAACCATGGACCTCTTGCTTCAGAGGAGGAAAAATTCAAGAAATCTTTCTATGATATGACTGAGATGGTCAAAGTTTTGTTTGAAGAAATAAATGCAAGATTGCAAGGTCAAATATCCAACCCTCTAAAGGGAAATGGAAACAGTGGTGATAAAACTCCAAAGGGAAATGGAGGGAGTGGTGATTCTCCACCTCCTTCACCTCCATCTTCCACCTCTTCCACCATTTCACAACCACCTCCAAATTCTCCAAAAGAACATGCTAAAAATCCCTTACAAACTCCTTTTCTTAAGATTGATATTAAGTTTGAATTTCCAATGTACAATGGAGAGGTAAATGCTGAGAAATTAGATAATTAGATTCGTCAGATTGAAGTGTATTGTAGGATACAAAGAATCACATATGATGAAACTAAGATTCAACTTGCTTCTTTAAGATTGGATAGTGCAACACTCATTTGGTGGGAAGCCAAAACTCAAGAGGACATGAAGAAACATGGCAAAGTTGTATCTTCTTGGAATGATTTTATTGTTGCAATTAAAAGGCAATTTTATACATTAGCATACATGCAGAAAGCTATTATGGATTGACAAAACTTTAGGCAAGCTAAAGGGCAAGATGTGAAAAGCTTCACTCAAGAATTTACGAGAAGAGATTTGGTTTTGGGTGTAGATTTGTCTTCTCAAGAAACTTTACTCAAATACATTGGAGGTTTTCATATCTACTGGATACATACCATACTTATGTTTAACCCTTCAAATCTAGATGAACTATGTGTGTAGGCTACTCATTTAGAGGCAAGAGGAAGGAATGAACCTCAAGAGGGCAGCAAGAAGTCTTTTAATGGAGACAAGGGAAAGAGGAAGTTTGAAGGAAATGGAAAGAAAAATTCTTCAGTAAAGAAAGAGAGAGAGAAACTCTCATGTAAATATTGTTCGAAGGATGGCCATGATGAAGACCATTGTTGGAAACTTCATCCACAAAAGAGACCCAAAAGTTTCAACAAAAAAGAGAAAACAAACATTTTTGCAACTGTACAACAAGATTTAGGATCTGATTCGAAAGATGAAACAAAAATCATAGCCATGGGTTTACAAGGTAAGAATTCTATTGCAAACACTAGTTCTTCAAATTCTTCCATCAATGAAACTCAACATGAAAAATAAAGGATAGAGATTTTCCACATAAGGCTAATTTCAAAACATACCAAGATAGATACTCTTTTTGATACGGGATCACAAGCAAACCTTATTTCTGAATACATTGTCAAGAAACTAGATTTGGAAACTACTCCTCATCCTAAACCATAACCTTTAGGTTGGATATGTGACAATGCCAAATTGCATGTGACAAGAAGGTGTAAACTTAGATTTTCCATCGCTGCAATCTATATAGATGAGGTAGAGCTTGATGTTATTCCATTAGATATTTGTGGTATTGTGTTTGGAAGACCATACTTATATGATAGGAGAGCCATTTTTCATCATCATGATAACAAGTATCATTTGTTTAAAAATGGAGTTGAGCACATTGTTAGAGCACATACAAAGAAGATGAATTTGTCACTTACAAATGCTGGACAAATGAAGAGACTAGTCAATGCTAGTAAGAACCTTGTACTTTTGATGATTAAACCCAAAGAAAATGATGAAGAAAAAGTTCTCGAAGGATGTGATGCAAAGTTACAATCTGATTTGTATGAGGTTGTTAACGAAAATGTTGATATGTTTCATGAACCAAGGGGATTGCCTCCTAAAAGGGGTATCCAACATGAGAGTCTATTGCAGCAAGGAGGTCCTCTTCCAAACATTGACATGTGCAGGATGTCATACATAGAGAATGTTGAAATCAGAAAACAAGCCCAAGAGTTGCTTGACAAAGGGGTCATCAAAACAAGTACTTCGTCATGCAGGTCACCAATTGGTTTGGTACCAAAGAAAGATTGTATGTGGTGAATGTGGGTAGATTTCAAATCCTTTAACAAGACTACAGATATGATTGTTGAAGGAGACATATGGAAGCAAGATTCATTGATGCCTTGACAAGTTATGTTTTCCGCTTGGTGATAAGGTATAAGAAATACTTTTATGACAAAGTTGTTGATATGCTTACTAGGCCTAATGTTAGTGCTTTAGTTATTTTCAAGCATAATCCTATCATGCATAAGAGTTATTTGGACCAATATGATTTAGATGTTGATGGAAAGAATGTTTATGAAACTTTATGTCATACTAAACAAGTTGAGGAGTTTGATTCCTATGTTCATGGTAAACTTTTGTATCTTGGCAAGCTATGTTTTTCACAGGGTGAAGAGTCAACAAGATAAGGGAAGTACATTCTTCTCTTGTTGCCGACCATTTTGGTATGGGCAAGACGATGGCTAGATTGCAAAGAAAGCATCTTAAGTTTTGGGATGAACATCTACATTACTTTCAACATGTTTATAACCAGTCCAAGAAGTTCATTGAACCAGTTCAATTTGTGCAACAAACCGTTCAAGAACAGTTGAGAAAGAGCCAAGTGAAGTACACAACAAGGCATGACAAGTTTCGTATTGGTCTCAAAGGCACCAATCCAAGAAAGAATGGATGGATTGAGATTGTAAGGGTGAGGGAATTGTACCCTCATCTACATATTGACTAAAATTAGTCTTTTGAAGGTCCAAAAGCTTCCCAATGGGGAGGTGTGATCTAGAGGATCAAATTTTGCTCAAAAATTAAAAGTGCTCGGAATCGATTCAAAATGAACATGTGTGTAGGCCTCGTTGTTACGAAACCAACGCAACTTGAACGGGATCAAACGAACGTCGTATGAGCAAGATATCACGTTCTGTTTATTTTTCCAAACATGCAAATTTTTGCTGATTGTGTAGTCCGTACAATTTGTATAGTGCTGACGTGGTAGCTGACCGTACAGGACGTACGGTCGTACAATGATGTGGTAGAGGAGTTGAAATGTTGACTCAGTAGGCTCGGTGGCATACACGGGCGAATCATTTTGTGACAAGTGCCATTGTTGTGGGCGAATGTAATGGTGCCACGTGGCCTAGTCATGGGCTGCCACGAGGCACCCTCCAGTTTGTTGGCAATTGGAAAATTTTGTATGACTCCATAGGAGTTGAACCCACGACCTTCAGGTGTGGGGGAGAGTTTGGGCAGGGCCATGCTACCAACCCGCTCACGATGGTATTTAATTCATATGGTATAAATTAATTATTTGAATTTTGTAAAATGTTAAAACGACGAAGTAAAGGGTTGGGGCCTAACCCCAGCCCTCGGCGCATTAGCATATGTCCTTTACCATATGACCCACTCCTTTTTATTTTTTGGCACGCAGGAACTCCACCATACTCCCTTTTATTATAACCTTTGCACTCAATTGTTGGCACGCGAGAATTTACATTTGGTTTAGCCCTTGTTCTAGCCCGACGCATATACATGGAACCACACCATATGGCCCTTACATTAAAACTTGGCGCATATTTCTACAATTGTGTTTAGCCCGGAAGGTGTGGAGCCCTAGACACATGGGCACACCCACATGACCGTTGGCGAAAATTTTGGGCATGGTTAGCCACGAAGCCCAAATTAGGCGCTGGGACGTGGCCACATGCCCCCCATGCGACCTACACCTCCACCCAAAGGAGCGCTAAACTCGCTAATTGTTCGACAGTTTGCCCTGATTTGGGAAGTGCGCATGTGTGCTGGGTTTTAGGCCTAGGAACGTTGCGAGAGACAGGTTGGTCATTCACAGGTGCATTTTGGCGAGCAGAGACATCAAACTTAAAGGGGGAAACTTCCAGGAGGTGTAACTTCTTCATTTTTTGGCCAAACCAGGTGCCGAAAAACCCCATCTAGGGGTTTTTGGACGTTCTGAAGCCATTAGAGCCATCTATTTTGTATTCTGAGCACTGTAAGAACAATTTTTAAGCATAATGAAAATGATCCAAGGGAATTTGGCCCAAGAGATGTAGCCCAAGAGAGGGGTGAACTCCTTTATCATTTGTTGTGTTATGTGTTCATTATTGATAGTTTTTATTTGTCTGATATGCTACTCTTGTTTAAGTAAAACTCATTGAATTTATGTGTTAGTAACTTGATCTAATTACCCAAACACATACCATTTACACACTTGCAATTTAAAGAGACAAGACTTCTTCATTTTAAAGATATATTGGAAACATATCCATTCCATTTTCAGATCACTTTGATTCAAAAGTGGCTATTAATGACCATGATAAACGTCCTCACCTTCATAACCTTTGATTGTTAAGGAATTGGATGGAATCTCCACCCCTCTTTTTTCCTAATGATTTAACGTCCCCCGTTACCAACACTTAACAAAAATCTCTGATACCACTCTGTGACATCCCCAACTCACTATTGGGAAATGTCACTCCAAAAATATAGTGCGCATATTTTACACTATATTGTTCCCTTTTAYAGTCAGACTTGAAAATMTGTGTAGGAAACTCAAGGTARCATGCATGATCCCAATCTAGATTGCACCACACAATTTTTCCTCTTCCGACACTAGTTATAACAATGTAATAAAACTGTGYGCGCAATCATTCTGAATGCACAATCATTCTGTAACGTACCCAACYTCCTAGCTAAGTCCTGTTACTGCATTGTAAYGTCCTCACTACTCCAACTCGTTAAATAAATCTTTGATATCAATTATTTCTTCTACAGAAGCAACTCATTGAGACCAACAACGCATGCAACCGACCTTGCGCTATGCACAATAACTTCTCTCTAGTGCGCAAATCGATCTTGTAYTGTGCACGAGAACAATGTATTATCCATTTGACGTGCACAATCATCATTGTGTCAGTCATGTCACCTRTCTCTTGGGATGCACGTCGTTTCTAGCTTCACGCTAGAACTCATTACAATTAGTACAAATTAACTAACAATAATACTTAACAACTATCACAATCTACATGAGAGACAACAAATAATGAATTAAAACATCATGCTTTACATGTCCAAACAACATTATGAAGAATAACAACAATTAATCATATGCAACATCATACAATATAATCCCATATCAGTCATAGGTAAATAAGCACATAGTAAATTAGACAAGCACATAAAAGACACTTATCTTTTATAAAGAGACACCAAATGTGCGCAGAGCTCAGACGTCCCTCCCAACCAAAGACTTTGTTGTTCATAAACTTTTAGCAACAGGTCACCCTCGAGCTAGGGCTTAAACTTCACTAGGGAAAAAGGATTCCTACTGCTAGGCTAAGGTCTAATAATCCACAAAATTCCTTAGTCCAAGGTGCCAACTGTTGCAACTATTCTTCATTCTCTCCCCACATGCATGTCCCACCCCAAGAAGTGTTCCCCTTCTCTTCTCAACAGTCCTTCGGTTGGCCCACTTCCCTTCCAGGGCTTCAAAAACAGGTCGGACATGAAGTCTCAGATCCCTGTAACTAATGTTCAGTGCAGTAGGGAACAATTTCCAACAAATCTCTCACCTAGAGAGAATGCTCATGAGCCTGACAACTTGCCTCTTCGACAACAAATATCTCATCTAGAGAGAATGCTCATGGGATTGACAACCCGTCTCTTCAAAAAAAATATCTCACCTTGAGAGAATGCTCATAGGCCTAACAAACCGCCTATTTGACAACAAAAACCCTGGTTACTAGATGGAAACCCCTTTCTAATATTTTCTTTGCAGTTAAGGTAATGACAGTCCCCCCAAAAAACAATTCATATGGTCTGAATCCTCCCATAAAAATGAGTGAATCCCCCCAAAATACATTAAGGCTCAACAATATGTTTGCATGGTCACAACTGGACACTTGTCACCTTCAAAATTATCTTTAGCCACTTGGTGACTTGTTCCCATCCCTCGGGAACTTAGAATAATTAAATATCCATAACTTGTACTTTTCGAAAATATTAATCAAATATCCCCTTGGACTTAATCTCCTCTTTTCCATTTTCGGTGGAGTTTATCCCCCGCCTCTTTTCTTCTGATTGGTCTGTGCGTAACGATGTGATTTATTAATATTGAGTGTGATTACAGTTTACAAGGATAGGCGCACTAGCCTTTTTTCATCCCAGCTCACCATCCCAATAACCACACAATATCTCTAGCCTCAAATACATATACATACATACATACATTAATACATATGTGTACGTCTCTGTGTGTGTGTGTGTAACTCGGTCCGATGCGCACTTCAAGGTAATCCTCGTGCACTTACTCGGGTGCACGTAAAACTATGGAATGTGCACACTCTTTTCTAGATGTGCAATCCACATGCACTTACTTAGGTGTGTGCCACACTGTGGAATTACGCGCTATTTCTTTGGAAAACAATCCTTGCGCACTACTTAGGTGCGCGAAAAACTAAACCAAAACTTGGTGCCAACGGCTCACCAACCTATATGTATATTTACATTTTCATTTACAATTTGGGTTCGGATTAGGGGTATTACATTCCCCTCCCCCTTATTTATGCACTATCCTCAATGCATTATATACACATGTACATACAAAAAAACTTGAAAAGTCTTCAAAAAGATGCGGGTACTCTGCCCACATAGCATAAAATATTCCCTTGGACTTAAGCCTCGCTTTTCCCTTTTCGATGGAGTTTATCCCCCCATCTCTTTTCGTTTAATTGGTCTGCGTGCAATGATGTGATTTATTAATAATTGAGCATGATAAAATTTTACAAGGATAGGCACACTGGCCTTTTTGCATGTCGGTTCACCAGCCCAATAACCAAATAGGCTCTTCAACCTCAAATACATATACATACATACATACATACATACATACATACATACATACATATATACATATATATATATATATATATATATATATATATATATATATATATATATATATATAACTCGGTCCGATGCACATTTCTAGGTAATCCTCGCACACTTACTCGGGTGTGCGCAAAACTATGGAATGTGCGCACTATTTCTTGGATGCATAATCCACATGCACTTACTCATGTTCGTGCCACACTATGGAATGTACGTGCTATTTCTTTGGAAAACAATCCTCACACACTACTCAGGTGCACACAAAACTGAACCAAAACTTGGTGCCAACGACTCACCATCCTATATGTATGTTTACATTTTCATTTACAATTGGGGTTTGGATTAGGAGTATTACAAATGACACCAAGATTATGGGCAATCACTTTGTTAACCAAGGCATTATTTGATTGATATTACTCTCAAAATGCTTGGTAAAACAAGATTTTTTGTAGACCACCAATCTCCTTTTGAACTTGGGATATGATCAAAGCAAGTTTTCTATTAGAGGGGATTGTTTTCGAGACCATTGAGTTGATAATTATACTTGAATCACCTATGACAATCATATAATTTGTTCTAACTTATTTTGCTAGAAGAACACATTGGTAGAGAGAATAAGCCTCTACTTTATTGTTTGATGCCCTACCAAGACCTCAAACAATTGATTTTTCCAAATTTCCCTCGCGATCCAATATGGTCCCCCACACTTGATGCCCTTATTGCTCACAAATTATAACCCTATCATTAGCCGAATTTCAATTGATGTAAGACGATTTAATTAACATTTACATCATTTTAATGAAGAAGGGTTACAACAAGAAACCAATAACACACATCACCTTGGAGGTTTAGCACGATTGAGCTCTTCCCAATTTTTCTCAAGGTGATAGCCATCTTATATTAAAACAAAGTCCTCGATGATATACAATATATAAAAGAAATGACCTCCATCCAAAAAGTTTAGATAGGCCGTCATGGACATGTGAAGAATGAAGGCATAATTACATATAAAATCTATTCAACGTGAGGAGAGGTAAAGGCAATTGATGTAAACAATGAAGATGAAAAAGCAAACATTATATAAAATCCATTTAATAGTCAACGTAAATAAAGAGGAATATGAATTTTGTTTCCGTTATTTATAATATACTCCTTCTAGTATTACATGTTGAAGCGACGTTTGATATGGGGCATTCAAATCCCCATGTATCTATCAAATGAGAAATTGTTGAAATGTCAATTTTTATTGCTCAAATTGCAATTTTGAGTATTTGGGTAGATTCAGAGCCTCAAAATTAGTCCAAAATCATAATTTGCAATTGTTGAAATCATACTTTTGCATCGAAATGAAAATTTTGACCGGATTTTGATCAGATTAAGAAGGAAAACCACCAGAATAATGGGGTGATATGATAGCCCTGTATCCCATGCTTATCCAAGATCACGGTAAAATATTATATGAAATTTATTTAGTCGTCAACGCAAATAAAGAGGAATATGAATTTTATTTTCATTATTTGTAGTTACAGATTCCTTTTAGTATTTTGTTTGTGTATTTTGTCACGATATGAAACATCAATTTTAAATGGAAAATGAAAAAATTGGCGACAAATGTCTTATTAGGAAGAGTTCAAAACTCTACCTGGAATTGAGTCATGGCAACATAGAACATGACATTAACTTGGTTTTTGAACTAGATCGATGGGTTTAACAACTAGGACTCGAAGTACTCGGGGATGTGGACTCTACCCTTGCCTATGCCTTTGTCTAAGATACCTTTTTATTAGTAGTTATGGTGCCTAACCCACTTCTTCTTATGCTTGTTAAGTGGCTTAAATTGCCTCTTTAGAATCGATTGCTTCGACTATAGCTAATACTACTCCTCCCCTTGCTTATGTGCATGATGTCTCTATATATTATGCTACCTTCACTCCTATTTCCCTACATGCCATTTTCTTTGTTGCATTTGACTTCTCTAGAACAACGTAAAGTAAAGCTACCTTTGTATCTATTGGATCTCCTATTACTTACTCAACTATTGGATCAATTGCCTATGTTACCATTTCCATTGGTTATGCCTATGCCTTTGTAAGCTATGCATATGGATATGTTTGAGGACCCAAATGAAACATTGGTCAGTTAGCTAAGTCTTGCAAATATCAAGCTATGTCTTGCAAGATGCATTTTCAATAATGAGTTCACCAATAAATTACTTGAAACCCGAGGAACCTACACAAGTTGAGATAAAATTAGGATAGGAGGCAATAAATCTAATGGCTTGGTGTCGAGTTCATTTTGGATACTTATTTAGGCCTCACTATTGGAGCTGAAGGATAATAATTTTGAAAGACTTATTTCTCCCAACATCACCATTGCCAATATTTCTATGATAGAGGAATCTTGTTGCAGTCTTCAACCATAGCGAAGGAAGGTTGGTCTACCCAGTAAACAATAACACTTAGAGGCAAGAAACTGGATTAAAGAAAACAAGAATCATTCTATCATGGCATCCCTAAGGGTGAGGACAATAGATCTGAGGGTTGTGTTAGCATCCACGAAGAAGAAAATCACTATGATTTTAGGACATTGTTCTAAAGAAAGGGTTTACATACTTTTGATATAAATTCTTGTGTAGTTGAGGCATATTTTGTTTACATTGTGGATGATGACATGATTCCTAACAAGAAAGTCTTGGATATATTCACTCACACTGTCGACATGGAAAAATATTAAAACGTTGTCCTCGAGAGCATTGGTCACATTCTTCCCTTCCACTAGAAGTATTTTAGCTTTCCTAGTTACAAAAAATTGGGTTTCTACCTAATGTCACTTATAATATCATTGTGGATCGTGTCGTTCAAAAGTTGATTTTCTCTCCAACAATTGGTTTATGCTAGCTAAACTTGTCAAAAATCTATTTATTGAAAATCCCTTCGCTTTTGTTGATATTTTCGTAGTTGCGGGAGGTATTAACCTCCATGTATAACCTTGAAAAGAATATAATATTTCGGGAAGCAAGAGAAACCCTAAAATCCGTGGACATAACCCTCGAAGATAAGTCAGCTAAAGAAAATAATTAATATTGAGTTTCTAGCTCCAGAAAGAGAATTCGCCCCAAACATCTAAGAAAGAGTAGTATAAATACAGGATGCCATAGCTCATTTGGACACACACAACTCACAACTGTAGAAATTTAGTAAGTGCGCAAGTTTGGAGAGTAGTTGCAGCTGCAGCTACTGCAACTTGTATTTTCATTTTTAGGCTTGGAATTTCTCTTGGTTATGGTTTGGAATTTCGGCCTTGTGAGCTAGCTCTGGAGAGAGGTACGCTACATTGACTGGCTATTGGTTCTAGGGTTTTCTTCCAGAATTATTCTATCTGTCAAGATTAAGGTGCTCGGGGGTGGCTTCGGCCTATGGTTGGGTGACAATATTACTATATTGTCTATGGTGAAACGAGCACACCTATTTTTCTAACAGGTTATGGGCCCATGTTATCTTTGGGAAGTTTGACCGCTAGAAGACAGATTGGGAGGATTTGATCAGTTACAGTTGCAGTTGCAATCAAAGTTTTTGCTGTAGCAACGAAACCCTAACCCTCTTGTTGAGGTAGCTTAAGTGAAGAGATTGACCTAATTTCTTAATAGCCTAGTGCACCCTAACTTAGCGCACCTCCTCGTACTCTCAACAAGCTAAGACATCAAGTTTGTTTTTTTGGTCAAAGTCAAAGGTTGACCAAGTCAAAGCAGTCATGACTTACTCTATGAATTCAGAAAATAAGTTAGAAGGGGCTTCTAACTTCAAAGCATGGAAAACAAGGATTGACCTCATCCTTATGAATAATAAAGTGTTGGATATCATTAAAGGAAAGATCGTGGAACCACAGTTTGAAGAAGGAAAAGAGAAGGAACCTCAGAACATTGCAATTATGGAGAAGTTCAAGGTCAATGACATCAATTCCATGATTATCATAGTGGAATCTGTAAAATACCACTTGATACCCTACATCTCTCATCTTGACTCACCTAAGAAGATGTACGATGCCCTAACTAATATCTTGTCAATCATAAACATTGGACAAGTAATGAGTATGAAGAATGAGCTCCGTGACATGAAAATGAATGATGATGACAACATAACATCATACTTTGTAAGAATCTCTCAGTTAAGAGATCAACTACAAGTTGTTGAAGAAATCATTTCAAAAAAGGAACTGGTAAATATAGTACTCAATGGTGTTCCCAAGACATAGGATGCATTTTCCACAAGCATGAACATAAGAAAGAAGTATCCCACATTTGAAGAACTTTGGACTTGTTGTGCACAAGAATAATCAAGGATTAATGCAAAAGAGAAATCCCAAAATAAATACGAAGATCAAGCCTTCACAACAAAGTTCAAGAATTTCAGGAATAAGAAGAAGTTTGGCTTGAGGAAGAAACCAAATCAAGAAAAGGATATGTCAAAGATACAAT